>JAQFZW010000564.1:0-52479 GCA_034687055.1 Heteromurus nitidus
TATATTCGTGAGTAATGATAATTATTTTTGTTGAAGGTTACAATTCAATTGTAATGCTTCTCTCAATCATTTTAACAGGATCCATAAAACTGGGATGAATTGTAATTATGCCTTAGGATATGTTGTGCTTGATTTCGATTAATCAGGAGCAAATTCAATTGTACGTTCACGACATTTTCATCTTTAATCACGACTCATTCATGTAAACGGATTTATTCACAATCTTAATAGTGGCAAGAAATCTACAGAAAAACGGGAATTTGCATATTATATATATACGATGCGGTAATGCGGTATGGAATTTGCTATAGTTTGCCTTTTACATATTGGTCAATTTTTAACTCATGTTCTTAATGACGGCATACGGAAATTATTATGGCTTGTGGGTGAATGCATATTATCGGCAGATAACTTTCAATTTTTGATAAAATTCCATAGATTACCTATTTTAGCTAGGATTAAGGAACTTGGATTAAGGATGTACAGATGAATCACGTGTATGTCTTTTCCTGAGAATCGTTATGCATAGCTAAGAACCAAGGCTTTTTATGGATGTTTTTTTACTCCTTTCAACCCGTTCTTGGTGCAACCAATGCACGAGTTCCTTCTCGCAATGGAGGAAGTTTCAGATGCGACTTTCTTGACAGAAGAGAACTACAACAATACAGATCCTTCTGGAAAAAGGGTTAAAAAAGTTATATATATGAAGTGTTTGCATCAGCAGTTGAGCTACACTTGAGAGAGCAAATTTGTAAAAACGTTCCTAAATGTGTTTTCCTTAAAAATTAAAAGTAAACTCGAAGCAATTTCCAGTATATACTTCATACAAAACTTGCGGAAGCTCTGTGAAGGAAATCTAACATTTGTGTGCCTAGTGCCGTCTTGTCCAGTCCCGAGTCGAGAATCGGTTCCCTGCAATCATTATTTTTATTTTTTGTGTAAATGTATTAAGGAGTTGTATTTAAATTCATAATGGAAGATTCGAAGCAATTTATTGCCGTTACTGTTACGAGCAATCTAAGCTCACTCCAGACGGAACGACGCTTTCCATCAGATGTGACCATTGGAAATTTGAAGGTATCAGCCTAATTTAAACTTTACGTCGATACTCGTGCCTTGACACAGGATAAGCTGTACAAGGGGGAGAGAATTCGTGGAATTATTTGAACTATGACTTTATTCGCTTTATTAAAGGGAAAATTGGAACTGCTTACTGGGGCTTTAATGAATGCAATGAAGTTGGAGTTGCGTGATAAGGATGACGAGCTCATTTATGAGCTAACTGACGAGAACCTGACGTTGGCCCAGGTACAAGTTAAGAATGGAATGAGGATTCATGTGATAGACACGGCGGACTCGAGAATTTTGGATGAAGACTCGGCCGATGTTGCATTTAAATACGAAGCAGAAGATTATGAACAAAGGGATGGTAGGTGCTTGCAGAGAAATTTGTGTGTATTAAAAAGATTTAATGTAACTAAGCTTAAGAAAATGATAATTGACAGTTTGTAATGTTACTGGTTGCAGAATCTATGCGAAAATTTCTAATGAAGAACAAACTTGGGAAATACGACGATGACAAAGCGAAGAAGAAGGAAGAGGAGGAAAATAATGAAGCAAAGCTCGCTGAATCTATGAGTGCTGGAGAAAGATGCGAAGTGAAAGTTTTTGGGAACCCAGTTCGCCGTGGGGAAGTGAAGTTCGTGGGGAAAGTTCATTTTAAAGATGGAGTTTGGGTAGGGATCCAGTATGATGAGCCGTTGGGGAAGAATGATGGTTCTGTTGGAGGAAAGAGGTATTTTGAATGCAAAGATAAGTATGGTGGATTCGTTAGGCCGAGTAACGTTACAGTAGGGGACTATCCAGAAATTGATGAGCTAGACGAAATTTGAAAGAAATGTGTTGTCTTAATAGATTTCCATAATTATTGAAAAATGAGTATCGTTCGTAAGTTTTTTCGTTAACAAAATGATGAGATCTCCCACTATTTTATAATAAATGCAAAAGTATAATGTATGTATATAAGCATAATGTATCTGTTTACAAAAATTTAACGTCTTAAATTTTTCAGCAGTGTTATATTAGCATAGCAATGTTAATGTGTCTTAAGCTAAGCTATTAACTCCATTTATACGCTTTAATTATTAAGAAAGGTGTTATCGTTCTAAATGGAACGGAACATATATGTAAGCTGCGTGCCGCAATAAAGATCGCTGTTTGATATAGCTCACAATTGTCAGTGTGAAAAATCAATTATTCATGGCTCCATATGAAAAGTGAAATCTTAGTTAATTTTTGTGTAATCATATTAAACCAGTAGCAATGGTTCAACGGGTGCATCTAGGTTGAACTAAGGATCTCAAAGCATGGCCGATTTTTTTTTGTCATATTGTGGCTTCCTTTCCCTTTTACGACTGCGTTTGCACACTTTCCACTATCTTTGCTGTTTGTATGCATGCAAGCTTTGACGAATACTTTCCCCTTCTTCTGCTGGAATACCATGGAAATTTGAGAATAGCAAATACTTCGTGCATTTGTTTGGTTATAATTTGTGGACCTGGTTGCCTCGCAACGCAACCAACTCAATCCAAACACACTTTCATTTCATCATATTTTTAACGTATTTCGCATATAATCTCGTTTGTGGCTTACCGACACTCACGCGATCAACCTAAGAAACACTTTCCCTGTGCGGACTTTTGACATCCTGGAAACTTAAGTGTCATTGTTTAGTCCGGCAGGGTAGTTATAGGATATAATATTCGGTGCAAAAAACTAAGAACATTACGAAAAGGATAAGAAAAGCCACACTCCATCAAAAACGAATTCGAAAACTCTTGTATGCTCACTCAAGAGCGAAATCCACTTCACCTGTACTTCCGTATATCTCTCAAAACGTCTCTCTGCAAAAAAACCCATTTTGTTGGCGTCTGTGACAAAGAAGCCATTTTATTAGTGTTTGAGCGCTTACCAATCAGGAAACGCAGGTTTATAATCAAAATATCTTTGTAATTGTAAAATTATAAAATATAATGAACAAAAAACTAATCCTTTTATTCACTCGACACACTTCTTGAGTTGTGACATCACTGACATGTCATAAGTTTGGTGTATTCTGGATTCATGATAAAAGCACTATTATCTAATATATTTGCTAGCTCTGAAGTGTGTGAATACTTACTCTACATCATTACATGTATTTATCATTTTTTCCTGTGGGGTTATCAGTTAGCGATTCTCTTCGCTGTTTGTAAGATAAAGTTCTCCACTGACGATGAGAAAGACAATACATAAAAACTATCTCAGTGAAATTCACCTTCCTGGATTCTCAGTTGTGGATTCGCAATTATTATTATAATCATGAGGCCTCATATAACGAGATAAGGACCATGATTAACAAACACCTAGCATATTCATCTATAGCATTTCGTCTCTATTCTTGCCCGCATCTACTTGTACGTGACTTGTGCTTGGAATGAACTTTCTTCCTTGAGAGAAATCGCAAGGGGACAAGGAGAAAACATGAATAAATTATAAACGGTAAGCTAATTAAATTATAAACCTACACCTTGAACGGTAAGGTAATTAGCAGTATGTTATTTATACACATGCAAGTGTAAAGATCGCATTTGGTTCAACTTTGGGTCAGCCACAACTTGTATTTTTGACATTTTTGTCATATATCATCATGGATGATTTATGTAAGGACAAGCTTTGTCCCTTGTGTCGCTGTGTCTTGTTAGAAGCTGGAAGTGGTGTGTGGAAGTACAAATGGAAATTATTAAGAAAATTCTTTATCAAATGATTGCTGAACTTTCCGTATCCTTTGACGGCTTTGACTCATACTTCATTCATATATAAATTGTTCCCACAATACTCTTCTTGCGTTATAATTTTAATGAATGAAGCTTATTTTTTGGGTTTGCATGGTTCTCAAAGATTTCTTACTGCTGCAAAATAGTCGTTTTGTCGAGGAGTATACTCGTGCATCATAGCCATAGCCTTCCAATTTGCATTAGTATTTTATTTGTGATGGTTAATTTAGCAACCTAATTATCCCAGAAAGCATTGAATAATCCTAACAATAGAACGGAAACGGAAAGCCAATAAAAGCATTCACTTTGTTGTGCATGCTCATGAGTTGCAAGCTTGCAAGTTGCAACATGATTACAAGCACATTTACATGAATCGTTGACGTTTGAATATATACATCGATATATTGTAGGTACTTTGTTTGTGAAACATGGAGACGCCACACCGGCCTGTAAAAAGCAATTCGATTAACGACGAAATTTGTCCATTCCATAATGACCACTAATGCTATATCACTCCCATATTGTTCCATTATTTCTGACACGATGAAAGTGCCGATAGTGATAGAGTGACAAAATTTCAAGCTAACAAGCAATTAAACTCAGGAAATCATAATGGTGAGTGTGACTGCGAATTAAACCCTACTTATTACACAGTAACTTATCAATGCCCCTTTAAGTTTTCAATTTCAAATGCAACGCCACAGTCCCATCTCCCATGCATGTATATGTAATGTAGCACGAATGCCATATTTTTATAACGTACATCAGATAAAAACCTTCTACTTCTAATCTAGGATGATAAAGGTGCAAATGCCACGAAGTGGAATGTAAAATATGTTCCTTAATATACGTCGTTTCGATTCAAGTGACAATGTGACATTCAAGAGCTCGTTGATGGACAGGCACGTGCAGTTAAGTATTGTTTGTTGTTTGCATACCACCACCGTACTATATCGTAGTCGTCCCGATCCGATGTTCTTAAGGTTGAAACCGGAAGTGGTGTTAACTTTTTAGCCCATTTTCATTATTGATTCGCACACTCAACTTCAGTTGATATGTGATGTAGTATGTCGGTAGAAACTGTCAGTTCAATGGACTCCATCCTGGCGATGAGTAATGTGTGGTACACCGCCTTGGAAGGTGTGCGCGGAACTGGTGGAGTAGGTACGCCACGGATGATTACACGGCTTCTTACTTCCATTATATTGTGTCTTCGTGAAATCTTATATTTATCATAATTTTTGGTTTGCATTCGATTTTAAACCATTTCTGACGAACATACATATATTCATGCAACGTGTAGACACTGTAGACACCAAGAATGCCTGCAATAATGATTACTAAGCAAAATGTCCAGAATGCTCCATGCTCCGCAAAACAGGAAGGTGATATTTCCATTTGTATATAGCTTTTCAGAATCGGTGATGTCAAGTTGTCAAACAGCATGCCGCATTAAGCAGCTATAGTTTTTATTAGCTTAAATAACCTGAGGATAACAGAAATTTGTGACGCATAATATTGTCCCATGCACTCATATTTTTTTACATAAATGCATTCCACAATTCTCGCCTTAAGATATGTATGTAGGTTCTTAAGATGTGTGCCAAAAGCCAATATTATTATTGCCTATTGTTCCATTCATCGTGTTTTCCTGTTGATGAACATTTAATGTGTGTGTCACAACACGGTACAAAAAACAAAAGCATATAATTCCTTTATGTTCAATCCTTCGTTTATATTCACATTATGCATGCACCGAAAGATAGGTCTACAATATCCATGCTAAAAATCTAACGATAACGAAACAAGTGAAGCTGTCATTTTGCAAGCACGTATTTAATTATAAATGTTTGTCACGCGCAGTGCGGTGTTTTGCTACAATGTCCAGTTTTTTTCCTTCGTAGCGATAGGTTCTCTGATTAATCGTATTCAGATTAACGTTAACCAAACCGTGTCATAATTATTGAATCGTAAAATTGTCACACTCTGCCATCCATACAACTCCAGTGAGATACCGGAACCGGGAGAGCTGTGGTTAAAACCTAATTACAAGAAAACAAGAAGTTTTGGCAAAGTTACTTTTATATGCTCAAAACAGTCAAACTTTGAGATAGTGTCTGCGTAAGACATACAGAGAGAGGACCGTTTTATTTGTATAAAGCTATTAAAATTGTTGCATTACAAGTAATCAGGGCTAAGGGATTCCAACCTGGAAAGCGGAGTGAAATTGTGTTCAAACCTATCTCGCAATTTGGCATCTTAATCTACTCTTGAAATTTGTAAGTTGATATAAGTACTCGTAAAAGCCGTTTCAATCGAATTTTCAATTCATTTTCAAGAAGCATATATATCTTGGTTTGTTGTACATGTGCAGTTTTAAAGCTTCCATTTTCAATTGCTTTAAATCAAGTGGGATCATTCTCCGAGTCCAGTGGTATTCGGAAAAATTATGCAGAAAATTCACTTTCTGCTTGCTCACTTGCCTTGTCCTTCATATACAGATAATCTAACAAGGTAATAAAAAAACTGTGAAAGCAGTTACAAACAATGTTAACAAGATTATATGCCTAGCATCATTGTAACTTCCTTCCTCTCGGTGTACTTTGCATTTGTCACATCACACTTCATGAAAGCATTTGCATTAAATATCATTGTTTTAGTGAAGTAAAAACTATTGAGATTGACACATATATACACGATACACGCCTTATGAATTCAAATCGTATCAGGGGACGTGTAATGCATACCCTTATCAGCTATTCTTGTTCTCGCAAAAAAGAGCTTGACCTATATGAAAGTGAAATGCATTGTGAAGGTAAAATGAATTCATGCATTTTAATTAAACTAAACTTTAATCTTGAATTTCAGCTTAGGTGAAAGCTGTTCCAAATCCTATGGCATAAACTCAATATATGTGAAATTCATCAAATGCATAACCAATCGAAAGTAGTAAACGTAAGAGTTTGGGCGTGAGAATCCGAAATTATAGGTGTGTGGTGCCAGTGAGCATATAGTATTATGCAGGTATAATGTGATTTGCAGGTGAAAGAAGTTCGGTTTGTAGTGAAGAGTTCGCTATTGAAATGATAAAAATGGGTTGCCGACAAAAATTTCCGCAATAATAAAACCATATTCTGAAAGCTTTGCATTGCCGACCCATTTATACCTTTTTTATGCATACTACGGAAGCTTCACTTCGACATTTTATTAGCCATGCAAACTCGATTAACTTTGACTTCAATTGACTGACAACTGCATAAGGTTACGCATTATCTTAAGCACGACTGTATAAAACATACAAAAATAGAATGGAGTATATTATTGATTCCGGGAGAAATTGATCGTAAAATCAATAGCAATTATTGAATGGTATGGAATTAAATGCCCCTGCTCACGGTCAATAAAATTGAAAATGCCATTAGCATGTGTTTGCGTGCTGCTGAGTGAACTGTTTTTCGCAAACTCGTCAATGATTTCTTTGCTTTTTCCAATTACTGAAGTAAGATATTGAGTATGATGGGGAAATGGTCATTGTGTAAAAATTCAAGTCTCACTTCGACAAAAAAATCTAAAAGTTTTCAGCTTTCTTGTTAGATTTTGAACGATATGAATTAAAACCTTTAGCGATGTACACTTTTGCATGAAAATTGCATGCATATGTACGTGTATTCCAATACTGTTTTGTGAATGACAAAGTAAGGGACAGTTAATGATGGCACAAATTGAAATTGCATATGGCATGTGGTTATAAAACTATCGATGACTTTTTGCAAACTTTGCGATCCAAGTTCCAACTGAATGAACCCACAGTCATTTTTCAATATTTAATACGGATATGTATCCAGGTATGCATGGACCTACAAGTACTTAAATAAGTATATCTTTCCGAATTCCAAAAACCAAAAAATTTTCGAATGAAGAATTAATGCATTTTCTATATTTCAAAAAATGATACGTGCATAACTCAAGTCCAATTCCGTTTAAGTTTAAAGCAAGTAATAATAAAAATCACAAAGATTTAGCTTATTTTAGCGCAGTCCTTTGTTTGAAAAGTCTTGTGAAAATAAATCTCAAGAAGACAGCTAAGAAGACAAGACGTACTCTTACACATGTACATATTTAAATGCACCTTACAAAGCTGACATCACGACTCACGTCGAGTCTATTTGTTCAAAAAAATCTTTTATCTTGGATTTTGACTTTGACACTATCAGTATGAGTATATCTACTTATATTAGTAACAATTGTGATGGTGAACATCGATATGGTATATAAGACACGAAATGAAGTCGAAGGCCTACCCTATTGAAGTTGTATGTAGAATAGTAGGATCAGGAATTATGTCACATTCCAGGAAGAGGTAGCTGGTAGCTTTGTAGTTTTTTTTCTATCAAAAATTTGTATTTGCTACATAACAACTTGAGACAGCCACAGCACCTTGCGCAGGAATAATATATAATTTTATCATATCACTTCCTCGCATCTAATGACTTCATTATAAACCAATATAGCAAACATCTAAACACACTCATCATCTCGGTACAATATGGAATTTAAGGGAGCTGATACGCATCTAAGTCTTCGCAAAATGATTTTCAGAGCTCTGCGAGAGGGGACTTTTCTTAGGAGAGTGTAGGTAATGAGCCAAGCGAGTTGCTGCCACATTCTACTATTTCACTCCACATCCATTGTCAACGAAGAGAACCGTGTAAATTGGAACTTATAAGAAAGCTACATACATTACGTGGGCAATTTTGTTTCTTCTCTCTCCACTCGTTGAAATTAGGTATGAAACCCTCAAGTCATGGTGGTATTGTTGCATTTAAGTATTACACAAAGAAAAAAATAGCACAATTTGCTTCTCCGTTGATTGAGCATACTCTCTACTCTGACAATAATTGACTAAACAAAGGCTTTTCTCGTCTGAATGAGCGTGCAGTACTCTATAAACGGGTATGCAAATAAACTGAGGAAAATAATATGGGGAAGGTGTTCTAAGTGAAATCGTTTTGAAAGAAAACAATTCAAACATGAGTAACAAAAGTAACAGCTTGACTGACTTATTTATGCTACTGTCGCTATTTTATGTAAGAATTCTTTTATTGACGAAGAAGCCACTTTTGGAGTCATTCATCCAATCCATCACCATTAAGTCTGGCTTTTGCTACTTTACTTTATATTAGGTAGGGCATGGTAAAAATACACGATTTTGTGTGAAAACAGCACTAGAGCTTCATGTGTTTTTATCAAGATTGCATACAAACCACAACACAATCTGATTATGTGATAATGATGAATATATTGTTGCTGTAAAAGTGTGATGCATAATGTAAGTGTACTACTCCTTACATTTCCTCAAGAACGTTTATATATCATTGCATATCAGCATCTTAGCATCTTTCCTACATATTCAACGAAAAAAATCAACCTTTTTCTTCTGAAAAGCAAATGGAGGAAAATGAGTGAATGAGTGCGGAGCCGTAAAAACCAGCAAGTTCATGGCTATCATGAAAATTAGATAATAGGATGAGTTGCAATTGTATCAAATTGAAGAAGTGATATTTGATAATGGAGAGCTAACTGTTGAATTCAATGAGAGCTTTAAAATGTCTGTATGCATTTATCTACTCATTCAGTCTCATTTTAAAACAGTTCATAGCATAACGTGAATTGTATATCTCTCTCTCTCTTCTCTTTTTTATTGATTTAACATGGAATGAAAACAGTTTGTTGAGACAAAGCCTTGTAGACATTTCACTTATCATTTTTATCTGGTAGCAACACATTATGGTCTCTTAATGTGAATATTGTTTTTCATATTATGCATATGCCTGGTGGTGATACAATTTCCTTCTTGTGTATTTGTTCTCACGGCTCACGACGGTGTGCACCTGCTTCTCCCGTGTAGAAGGGTGGCTATAGTGGAAGTGGATACCCACGAAGAAGTTCAAAGATCCAGATAAATGTGCCAGCCTTTGGCAGAGGTAGGCAGTTTTTTGTGATTACAAGCAGCAAATTAGTTACATGGATGAGTGACCGTGGTGGGGAGAGATATAGAGAAAAGGAAGAAGGGTGCCAGTGCAGTGCCAATTGAGGAACGCTACCAAGACGTTCTGATAAACTCCTAAAAAACTTCTTTCTCTTTCAGCTCGCGTTCGTTCTGAGCGGAATATTATAGAAAAAGTATAGGAAGAAAATATATTTTTTTGGGTTGGCTTCAGTGATAATCTTGAAAAAAGATCACATATGTAAGCAGAAAGTACATCAGAAACACACTTTTAAAGGGGGTTTTGATTGTTTTAATCAATATACTCATCGGTGTTCTCTGTGTTTTGAGTGCAAGCAGACAGCCAGTAAAAAAGAATGAACGGATATCGGCCACGCTATAAGTGTAACCGTTTTAAGGAATTATGAAAATCAAGCGAGCTATTGTTACGTACTAACTGAGCTCGCATTGTCGTATGTATATATACTTATTGTGGGTTTAGATACTTATGTTCAGGAGTGCGACACGTTTTCAAAGTAGCGATATATACCTGCTTGAGAACATGTTCCATTAATATTTTAGTGGAATTGACGAACAAAGAACTACTGTGTGCACATGTGCAATTTTTATACTTTTTCTGTGTTCGTGATGAAACTCAATAAGCCAAGTACCCTTGTTAAACATGCACGAAACTCGTGTCTTCTGTTGATTTGGTTCACCCAATTTCCAGGAATAAAATAAGATATTATGGAGCATAATGGATGCACCATGTATTAAGATTATTGCCGTCTATATACACATGCTGATACCATGCAAAAATGTAAGACTATATAAATCTTGTTTTTGATATGTCCTCGCGATAGTAATTTGCACGTTTTATATTAAATCCATGCGCTTGACATTTGCGAACTCTGACATTTGCGAACTCTGACATTTTAAGTTTGGTAACGGAAATGCGGTTGCATAATTTCTAGTACTTTCACATTTGTATTTTATTATGCCTGTGGTATCTGAAAGAAGCATATGAAATTCCACATCCAGAATGCAATTTTGCAATTTCAAAGGGCAAGTCCACGGGACACCTTTCAGAAAAAGACCAGGAAAACAATATCCTGTTGTTTTTCTTCCATAGTTTTATATAACGTCACAGTAAATTGTGAACTCCTTTGACTTTGAACAACTCGAAACACCTTTGAGCTGTTACCTTTTAAATCCAGTTTCCTGTTGTCTATATGCGTAATGTACAGCATCATGCCAAAAAGCTAAAGAAAGATGAGATGATGGAAGTTCTCTGCATCTGAGAGAAATTGTGAGCAATTTTTGCTACAAATTTTGTATGTTTTCTTGTTGAGAAGCTTGCGAAGCATAAAAAGAAGAGAATGCATGATGAAGTAGTGATGTTCTTTGCAGGTAAAAACTAGTTCCCACAGACTTTACCACAGCCACAGCACCGGAACTCGTAATCATTTCCATGCTTTATGAGCCAAACTTTTTTCTCCCTTTTTTCATTATCATCACAGCCACAAACTCTCTGAAAAAAAGTTTTTCTTCGTGTGAATAAGCCTACAGCCTATACCTCTCCCATCCATGCATGCAGTAAACTTTCATAAGTCGGATTTGTGCAATGCAACTCTGGTGTGTGAGTCATTTCCTCATTTAATGCGAAAATTTCGTTATGAACATTCACAGTTCTCAAGAATGCCGGGTTTCTTGAGAAAATCTTGTTGAAGGTGCTAATTCTAAGAAACTGAGGAAGTTTGTGGAAAACTCAGAAAAGGAGTTTGTTGGACTGAGTTTGGATTGGACACCGTCGCCAATGCTCTAGATATATATAAGAGTAGTAATGCTGCAGAATTTTAATTAAGAAGCCTACCGGCAATGATGGAATAGGTACTGTGTAAAAAAACTTTTTTTCGTGATTGCATCGTTATTGGATTTTGCAGCATGACTTACACAAGGTAGGATTTAGGATTAGCTTTTTTTAGTTTTATATAGTTTCTTGGAGTTTGGAAATATCCGAGTATCACAATTCCCCAAAGACGCATAATCTCTCGTTACTGTTTCTCAGAAGCTTGGTTGAGTGAAGAGAAATTTATAATGCATAATTAAGTATATTGTGAGTCATCAGTTAACAAATTCCAAAAGTTGATGCTATAATGACATTTACTTCGGTCTTTGCATGGAAAAGTAATATACAACTAAAATGCACACACACAACTAATTTCAAGCTTCTCTTTCTCTCACAATGTTTCAGATTCCAATGACGGCATCGTTTCGAACTTAACAATGCGAGGACGATTGTTATCGTGTCTGAGTGGAGCCTGCTCCTTCCAAAACAATCTCATTGAGATTGAGCCACAGCACAGGAAATGGAGGAGAGTCCACGGTTTCGAGCTACCAATTCATCCTCAGCAACTACTTTCTTGGATAATTATTATCTTCATTGCCACTTTCGTGTATTCCATCATGATACCAGATCTTCCGGGAGCTTGTTTCCTGGCATTCACTGTGTTCACCACTGTCCTACTGACAGTGTTCTTAAGTTTCTACATTACCGCAACCATTGTCGATCCAGCTCATCCGGCTGTGAGAGCAATGAAAAGCAAGTCGCCTGTGCCAGAGTTTGACAGGGAAAAGCATCTTCACGTGATCGAGAATGGAAGATGTCATTTGTGCAACATCACCGTGACCAACCAGAGAACAAAGCATTGTGGAATCTGCAACAAGTGCGTGGATGGATTTGACCATCGTAAGAGACAGAGATATATATGAGCTTTCAGATTGGTATGCAAAAATGAAGTGAGAAATACGAAGGTTTTTTATATAAATATTTTTGGCATATTTCATTTCAGATTGTAGATGGCTGAACCAATGCATTGGCAAGCGAAATTATTTGTTATTCCTGGGAACAGTGATTGCCAGCACGATTTCAACTCTATTTATAATTGGATGCAGCATATATATAATTGCGAGCTTGTGGTCTCCCCAAGTATACTACACATTCCAAAAATTTCAGCCCCCGATGAATGAGTCAATAATACCAGCACTGAATCTCGCAAACGCCACAAATTATCCTGAAGGAATTCTTCTGGATTCAGCAACTGCACAACCACCAACTGCATATTTTACAACCCCACAGGCCGCAGTGATTGAAGATACCACCACCATTTACTTGGCGTCACAGGGACCAACAACGCTAGCTGACTTGGCTGAGGCTGACATAAATAGTGAAACAATAGTCACAACAATAATTCCTGAGACGCCAGATGACGCGGTCACTGAAATCATAAGCGTGACTACAACAATATCATCACCAAAAACAAAAACTTTCATGGGAGAAACGTCCCCTTCAACCCTTCAACTGCAACAAAGAGATTTAGGAAACAATGAGGAGGATATGGACTCTGGTAACAATGAAACGAGTCAAAGTAATACCACTTCGTCTATGCTACTGAAGGTGTCTGAAATAGATGCGAGTCGTGGCCCCAAAACGATTTTGTACGCTTTCGTAATCGTAATTTGTGTAATAGCTGCCGGAATGTTGATGCATTTGCTTGTGTTTCATATGTACATTTGTACCAAAGGACTGACAACTTATGAGTATTTAAAGCCACCAATCCCACAAGCGCGTCTCACATCCCCACCACCTAGAATTAGCAGGAAGGGCTTAGATTCTGCAAATTCTTCGGATGGGAAGAGTAGTAGTCGTATGATTACAAGCAGTAGCAAAGGTAGTGCCCTTATGTCGAAGAAAGGGGGTGGTGCCAATTCGGATGGAGGAGTTGCACAGGATGATGTGTACTCTAAAAAGAAAGCTGCTGGTGGTGATAACGAAGAGCCAATAACCCAGCTATCCATCGAGGAGGAATCCGAAGCAATTTGGACAACAATGACAGAAATTGATCTCAACGCACCCTCAGATTTTATTGGAGGTACTTTACCAAGAAATGCGGCGCCCCTTGGAGCAAATGGGGGAGTATTGTATGAGCCATCCCCAATAGATTTCCCGACGGAGGAGAATGATCTTGAAAGGATTAATAATGAGAAGAATAACACCCTAAATGCAATGGCGCTTGCAGAGAATAATTTTCTCTATCAGAAAGATGAGACAAATGGGAAAGGTAAAAGTAAGAGTAAAACAAAGACATATTCTGCGAGCAAAGAGAAAGCAGGGAGTAAAAGTGCCTCAGGAAGTAGGAAAACTGCAAGTTCCTTCTCAAAGAAATGGAGTAGCCTTTTTGGTAGTGGGGGAGGGGGAAGTGGAAATAAAGTCAATCCTGCGACTGATGAGACCGTGAATCCTTCATGATAAGATGTATATTCAATTAAAAATACTTGACGGTGGCATCATGACATTAGGGTATATGTGCAAGTCCCGATATGGATATTTGAGATGATTTCGCCAAGTAGGATTATTTAACAGTCAGTAAGTTAGGTTCGTTTACTTGAATTTTCTCATATGATCCTCTGAACTTCGTTTATATTGTTTTCATAGAATATAGATAACAATGTTTTTTTTATTTAACAACAATTATATAGATCATATATACTTACACTACACATTGTATGCTGTGCATGTACATTTATTATCATTGAATGCAGGTTTCTCGATCGACATTTATGTCAGCTTCAGCTTCTAGCTTAAGATTTCTCGGGCATTTACTAAGGGCAAGTATTTAACGGAGAAGATCAAACATTTTCCAATGGTGATTTAAGGCTTTACAACAGCCACCCCTTCAATTATAAACACTTCCCTAAAGTTTCCATCTTTAAAGTCTTCTTCTTGAAAAATGTCATCCAACTTCCGAAGCAACTTTACCGTTGCTAATTTCAATGATGTCTTTAGTAAACTCCAAGAAATCTTTAGTGAAATGATATCAATGAAAATTTACTTAAGTATATATTATCTTGTTTGGTAAACTCATTATGTGACTAATGTAGTAATGCGTTAAGTATATATACTTTCACCGTTTTCACCGGTACTTTGTAGACTGCCGATGAACGAACATCCATTTTTAACCATTTTTATTTCAAGAGACTTTAAATTTTCGACTATGTCATTCGCAAGAGTTAGTTATTATATAGCCTCGGGCACACACGATGTGCTATTTAACCTACATAATTTTTTATTATTGTTTTGAGTGGATATGTAAAATTGTTGGAGGATGTGAAGTGGAGATGCGATGTATGGAATGTATACGTATTATTTTCTCTTTGCTCTCTTTTCGGTGTTTTATTAGACTATTTAGACTGCTAAAATTATAGCTGGAGACTGGAAATCGCCGCTTCTGTCAAAAGAATCGAGCTTTTTGTTTCGCTCACACCACACGTTTGACACACGACACTCACACCTTCGCAGCGCTAATGAAATTATACAGAATACAGGATATAATTATATTTTAATAGAATTTTATACTTTATATCGTCATATATGCATACCTACATATATTAATTTACTAATTACTACCAACTGCAATGCTGCATCAGTAAGTATATGTTTTTCACAATGATTTTTTATCACTTCCCGTTATTGATTTCTTATTTAAGGCTATTTACTTAACAAGACGAAGTTATGAATTAAATGCTTTAAGTTCCATATCGATTTAAGTAGTATACAGCACTCCTAAAAACCTAAAATAAATGATATAGTAAAAAATTACATAAATAATATCAAAAATTGCACTATTTTTTGTGACAAACAAAAGGATTTGGACTATATATGGAGTGCCCATTCTTTAGAACATACTCTTTCATGAATGTCTACGAATTTTAATGTGCAAATTGTCCCTTTCTCAAGTGTTGAATCAATATGTGTCAAAATCGAAACAGAAGTACATATTTACCCAACCACATTAATTTCATAAAGTTACATAGCTATAAATTGTCGTCTACCGATGTTATGCAGTGTGTATTTGTAAATGATGTGATGTGAAAGTAATTATTTTAAGAAAGCAAGAGTGGCTATATTGGATACCTCGTTCGAAATATAATAACTGTACACATCAACGATCTTGTTAACATGATGTCTGAATTTACACGAGAAATTGATGAATTACATAATCAATTTTTGTAGGAACATGAATATTATTATGTTTTGGTATTTTAAATTTCATGCTAGTCTTATATTCCTATTCTGTACTGTACCTATTAAAATCTGGTTTACATTAGATTAGACTACCGAACTTGTTTAGTGCATGCATGTATTGTATAGCCGTAACTTTATATAAATCTGCAATGAGAATTAAAAGTACACTATTTTAAATGGCTCTGATAATATATATTGTTTTTTCTTCCAAACTGGGACCAAATGAATATACCCCAACTCCACTCTCTCCAAAACTTTCACTCTTGATGTGAAGACGTTCGCATATGTATCCAATCCAACTTTAAAGGAGTCAATCAAAACTTTTCATGCTTGAGAAATCGATATATTATGTTTCTATTATCACGACAAAATTGCCATAATGTATCCCTTTCATAGTGCTGTAATTTTTAAAAAATACGCTTCGCCTTCTCGATTGATTCAGGCATATTTTATATCTATTAAATATTGATCGCATTCCTCGCATGCAAATTGCAAATAGATCGAGTAACGTATATTATTTTACCCTTAACATAAACAACGTTGTGCAAATATATACCGTTGCATGTGTATTAAGTCAAACGTGGGTATACCGGTGGTGAAGTGAAATCGATATTTGATGAGATCATATTCGTAAATAATTAAACCTTTTTATATCTAGTATATCATCCTTCATTGTGGAATCATGCACGAGGAGTATTTTTGTAAATGACATATCATATACATGGGTGCATATATGTATGTGTATTTATATTATGAAACAAATATTACTGACAAATATATTGAGATTGACATGCACAGTATATTACATGAGGAGAACACAAGCTTTTGGAATCCGCCCACGCAAACTTCCTTTCTGTGCTATGAAGAATTCCGTGTCTTCCGGGCACTCGTGCACAGCCACGACCTGGAAATTCAAAGTGAAAGCTTTTAACGTGTTTGATGTCTCCACATGACTCTGGGGATTTTTTTTGCTTTAAGCATATTCAACAAGTAAATGTCAATGAGTAATAATTAATGACCTCATTCGCCAGTACACTGATCTCGTCTGGAGTTTTTGCCACGTAGTCGTACATAACTTTCGCCCTTAACTGCAGGTTATTTGATTCCGTTCCTGCCATGTCATCCTGAGAGTCATCGATGCTGAAGGACTGGCTCAAATTGACGCTGTGTAATGGCATTCTGTATGACATATGAAGAGTAGGTATGTTCCTCATCACGTTTAATCATATAATGAACTACTTTCACGCAAATCAAATGAATGTATATGTTTTTAGATGCTGAAAGTAGCTTACATATCAAGTTCTCGGTTTAAGTCAAGCATGAGCTGATGGCATCTGGCAAAGTATGTTGTTTGAGCTTGGACGAATGATTTCAGATTTTCCACATGTCTGTCTCGAGCTGCCATTAATATTTCCAGCTGAACCTTACATATCTCAGTCTGCGAGTTGAATTCCGACTGAGATGCAATAACTTCCCGTTCAGCCTTTACAAGAATTCCATTTAATTAGGAATCTATTTTCACCAGAAAATTATCTTGAACAAAGTATGCATGACTATGTACAAAACTTACTTGCTGAATTAAAACTCTTGGATCCTGACCATCTTTCTACAAAATGGCAATAATATTTTAAAATACATTACATTATACATTACCTCAATTTGATTGCTTTCTAATTTGCATTATTTTAAACATTATTTTATGCTGACCGTAGGAGGGCCACTGCTCATGCTCCTAGCTTTGCGCAATTTATTCTTTGCAGCATCTAGGTCCAATCTAAAAGGATGGTCATGAAAAAATGAAAGCTCGTCATACTTAATTGTGTTAACACTTTAGTAAGCCCTTTAACATTCATTTGCGTGCATGTACCGTTTGTTCTCAAGAGTCTTCCTTTCTCGGGTGGCATTTTTCACCTCGTTGTCCAAGAATCTGTTGAGAGGGTTCACAAACGAGGTCATCGCTGACGTGATGAATTCCCTTTCCGTTTGACCCAATTTGAGTTCTGCTGTTCCCACTTTCACCAGCATGCTCCCTATTCGAAGTATATAATGATGTCATTGAAATTCTTTGTACTTGTTCATCAAATTTGCCAATTTACATTTACATACATAAATTAGTGGAGTATATATATAGTATGGTACTCAAATGTGAGATCAAGGGCTAAGGGGCACTTTTGTCAGTTAGCAGAAGCGTAAAGTACGGCGGAGAAGAGATGAGCATTTGTGATACAAAGGGAAAAACACAAGAGCAAGAGTGAAAGCACAATGCATGTTCAACGTTCAGAATAATGAATTCAATTACAAAAACATTGCTGATGTGAAGAAGCGCAGTGGAAGTATATAGTAACAGAATACATGGTCTCGAGTTGCCACTTTTATGAGCAGAGTCACAAAGGGATATAATATGAAGTTCCACTAAATGCGTATTCCCATTTCCCAAATTCCCAGTCCCAAGACGTATTAGGTTAAAGCTAGAGGAATACTAGGAAGCCATTATCAAAGCAAGAAAAGGGTGCACGACAAGTATATGAGACTGTGGGAAAAGATGCATTAAACGCCAGTTGCTCTTCTGCTATTTTAACATATGGTAAAAAAAATAAAAAAAATGGGCAACAACGGAAAATCTTTTTTGACATGTACCTATTTATATATTACAAAAGTACGGCTTGTTGGAAGCCTATGCATGCGAGAGAAAGTGCAGCATCTTCACTTACCATACGCCATCGTGGAACCGAATTCATTGCCCGCATCCATCATTCCTTGGCCAAGGAATTCGAGATTGCTCATGCGAGTAGGTCTTTTCTTTTCAATCTTTTCCATCAGGAAGTCTTCTGCTCTGTAACCTGAAATGTTTCCCATTTCACCAATTTGTTAAAGAAGGTTTTGAGGTAATGTGTATATGCGACGAGCACCCGGTGAAAGGTAGTGAAAGTTGCAAAGGTACTATATATATTTCATGACTAAAATAAACCACGAAAGAAATACGACACAATGGATAAACCAATTCCCAACGTAAGGAACCATCCGGTACAGTTAAATGATTTGGAACGCGTCTGCAGAGAGTTATGTTAATGTTGTGTCAACTTACCGAAGTTAGGCACAAGTAAAGTTTCGGTGTCCTTGCTAACCCGCTGGGTCCAATTCTTTGCCTCATCTCCTTGCTTGCACAGCCTTTCCAGTTGGGGGTCAATGTTTGTCTTTTCACCGGAGTAGAGCTTTTCCTCCGTCATCTATCAAAAACCATTATGCACATGTATGTATGTTATCAGTGAAAAACAAGGTAGAGGTACTCGTTTAAGGTGAAAGGTCGACACGAAAGGGTATACTCTTTTACGCAATCACTCTGGTGTAATATGAAAGCATTATTAAATATAATGAGGATAAATCTAGAGCTAAAAGTTGTTACCTGCACTGCTCGGGAAATGAATTTACCCGCATCTCCAACAAGATTCTTCACGTTAAAATCCATGTTTCTTGGGATTTGGATCAAACTCTTTCAGCGGATTTTAGATTATTATCTAGTCACAGGATTATTTTTTGGAATTACTTCTGCTTTCTCCAGCTACCAAACCGCGATTGACGAAATGCCAAAGGAACTCAGAGAGTATCAGTCTCCCTTTTTCAAATGAAGACTATCAATGCGAGTTATAAGTAAAATTATGTTTCAACTCAGTTGTATATTGCTTCCATTGCGAATGTGAAGAAAGGCGAAAGACGGTGTTCGGTTTTACAGTAACGGCATTCTATATTTGAATTTATCCAGGCCATTTCGTTGGCGAAAGTAAGCTTCTTGATTTCCTTAGTTTTCACTTATACCCTTTTCCAGAAAACGTCGTAGTGGGAAGTGTTACGGGCACGAGCACATGGGAATTGTGATATATCTTCTAACTCAGTTTTGAAAATCAAATTATTGAAACAAGTTTAACTATTTGTAATATATTTAAATGAGTATAAGTCTTAATTTATAGTGTAGCACAGATAAAATGAGCGATGTGAAATTCAGTTCACATATTTTACGTTTCACATGTTTTTTGCACATTGCAGGCAAATGTGTGCTGCTAGAATAAGATGCATCCCACACGGGGTGTTTAAGCCCACATATAAGTAAGTAAGCGAACTAGAAAATATTTTTTACGAGTGTCCTTCCAAGCCTATCCACACGTACACAGGACTGATGCAATCTAGAACTCTGCAGGAGAATAAAACTTTCTCCTTTTAACTTTCACTTCGTTCGTTCCAAGTTGCACACAACAAAAGGTGCACATGTACTCCGCATGATGAATGGGATTTTACGAATTCGTACGTGTTTCACCGAATGCTTCCAGGATATTTTAGATGGCTTCATTTGGGAAAAAGGCATATAGACAACGCAACGCATACCCAATTGCTGTGCCTTTGTTACCACACAGAGGCAATCCCATATTATCTTCTTCTTTGAGCAAAAAATTGTAACATGTGCGTCTATTATTTTATAAATGGTCTTATGCCATAAATGGCAATCTAAATGAAGTATGCATACAAGTAGCAAGCCTAATTAGCTCCATGTGCCCATATGCCGATCCTGCAATGATTGCATGAACCGAAGAAATAATATCTAACTAATTACAATAATCGTGTGTACATATACATATGTATTTAAATTATTCTGAATGTTAGTTCGAACACATTTTATTTGAAGTTCCTTGTATTTCAATATAACAATAGAAGAATACATAAGCGAAAATTCAATACTTCGAAATTAACATTTGACGGGGGTGAACAAGATATATTAAAGTTTATCTTTAATTTATAGCACATTTCACTATACCACTACGAAAAAAAATATTATAATATGGCTACGGTTTATACAAGTTGTCGGTTTTTCTTAAAGAAAGTAAAGCTGAAAATATTATAACACCAAAACCAAAATCACATTGAAAAGAATTTGTGTAAGTAACTTTTATGCATTATACGGGAAATAGAATTTTTCTACGATGAGTTCAATTCAATCAAACTGCTCGGAAATAAACTTACTGTGCTGAGATTTTAGTTGTTTTAGCAGGTTTGTTTGAACTAAATCCAAGATTAAATCCAATTTAAAAGAAGATTGTTTTTTGCATCATTGTCTAAACTTCTTGTATATAACATGTCTTGTAATATTCATTCCGTTACATATCTTTTACACCTAATATCATTTACACTGCGTGCGGGTGAGCGAGCGAAAGCTGATACGGGTTTCGAGAAATTAATAATTGTAAATCTGCGTTACATATATATCGTATGCTCATAAATATGCACACGTGTATTAGTACGTTTTTCTCTCGGTGTTACTAATACAGTAAGAATAGAGACTATAATATATTTCTAACTAACATACTTTTGCAGGGATCGTCTACTTTTAAGATGTATGAGAAAAGGTTAAATTTTAAATACGAAATCTGTAACAGCACAAAAAACAAACGGTTTTGGTACGAGATAGATTTATATATCTTGGTACACTACATGTTTAAGAATTGAAATGATCATATATCAATATCATGATCATATATATATGATGATATATCAAGATCATTAATAGTTTTACTGATTCTGGTGTTTTTCAATTATAATTATTTTACTAAGATTGTATTTAACGCAAATATAAATGTGATGAGTACGTGTGGTATATTTTCACATATACGTAATAATGTGCTTCTCATTGAATCATCATAAAAACATTTATGTGTTATAATAAGACTAAAGAAGGAAAATATATAGAGTACATATCTCTGTAGTAAAGAAAAAAATGTGAATTTAACACATTGTAGTAGACGTTGTTTCGATTTGATATTATTATTACAAAAAAAAGAAAACTAAAGTTGTTGGAATGACGAATCTCATCATCTCTCTTCGTTCTGTCTCTCAGAGTCTGACTGCCTACATCGCTCAGTTATATCTCATCTCTCGTCTGCGCGGAAATCGTAGTGGAACAATTTTTCCTGTGAAGACTGAGCCTGCCTGCGCGAGTCATTTATTCTCTCATCTTCGCCTCAACTTCACCAACTTCGTGATATTCTCTGTCTAAAATAGTTTTGGAAAAAAGTCACCAAAATATCCAAACATATTTATATAATAGCTTGCAACTGTTTGTATATGTCTATATCTACGAGAAAAGGAGAGTTTTTTTGTCATATTATATGAACATATATAATAAGATTGATGTATACATAATACACAATGGTATAATGTCACACACACAAAAAAATGTATATAGGGGAAATATAGAATAATTAATATGATATTCATATATAAAGCTACAATACCATCTGAGCTAGAGATATATGAAACTTACGATGGATTTTTCTAGCTTGGTCGCGAACCAATCATCATCATAAGTACCTGTGTGTGAGACCTGAGATAATGGGTTGATCTATCTCATCTTTTCTGACTGTCCTCAAGATTGTCGTCGGTAACATTACGAATGTATGTGTGTTGATCTCTCTCATTTACCGAAATAAGGAATCGGTACACATAATTGTAATGTTGATGATTCTCATCTCATTCTCATTCTGTACATTTTCCTGCTCTCTTTCTTTACCTGTATAATAAGAAATGGAAGGTGGCTGGTATATGCTTCCGTGATGAAGTTTTTTTGAAAACTTATAAAGATTTTCTCCCAATAATAGAATTATATAACACAGAAAAAATTTATATAGAGATACTGCGTAGAAAAAGATTTAACTTGCCGTCAGGACCGAGGAAAATTTTCTGAGTCATGAAGAAGAAGAAATTCACTTTTTTGCCAATTAAACATAAGCACCAAATAAAATATAAAGAAAAAAATGTCTACTGTATCATCATCGGGAAACGGAAATTAAGGAAAACTTGAATCACAGCTCATCTAAATGAGAAAAATCATTTTTTGGTACTTATTTTTCGTATGATTTACGTAAACTTGCGGGTATATCTTAAAATTTGTAAATATACAACTGCGAGTTGGTTTTTCTTGTACTTGACGGCCCTATTACGAACGAACTTTCTTTATGATACAAGTTATATAGCAATAATTAGTAATACATCTGCATACGTTCTGAGAAAACGCTTCACTTCACGCGGCTCCATCACAATGTCTGAATCTGTTTGCATTTTTCACAGTTTGAGAAAGCTATCTTTCACTCGCCATCGTCAATGGCCACAACACGCAGGAAGCCACCTCCACCTTGGCCTGCTGCGGGCCTATTTCGTCCACCTTCACCCCCACCACCAATTTGAGGTGCTGGTCCTTGATTCACACCAACATCACCACCGCCCACATTTCCACGTTCACCAAGTTCATCTTCCGAAGAAGAGTCATCATCAACTTCAGAGGGCTCCGGTCTCGGAGGTGACGAATTACGGAGAGGAGATGGAGCTCTGTGAAGCTGCTGATATAAACCACCACGACCTCTTATTACATTTCGCAAATTAGTCCGACACACACGACAAAAGTTGTCTCCGGCTGAAAAAGTAATGAAAAGGTAAAACCAGATTATGTAGAATTTTTTAGTGTTTCATGATTATGCACAAAAGTATATCACTTACTCCTGATGTAATGAGTACAATTCGGACACGTGTTCTCGTCGATTGGCAGGGGTTTCCCACAGAGAGAAATGTTTGGACATCGTACTGCGAATGAAATTAAATCGCACATTAAACCTGATGGCTTAGTCTCATGAAACTCATTAAACCCGACAAAGTAGAGCTAAATTTAATGCATTAGGAAAGTCATACCCATACGCCGAGGTCCAACGGCTCGGATGTCGGTGGCACAGTATGGACAATACGAGTCCATAACTCTTCGCATTGATTGACCTGCGATCGTCTCATCTAAATGCCTTCCATAATTCGGGCGGAGCCAGCGAGAGCTGGCACGACGATATCTTCGTTCAGGCGCCATCACTAATTCCTCATTAGTTCTCGTTCTCGGAAGATGGGTGGACTGGATCCACAATCAGAATCTAAATTCTGTCTACGCCAACGTGTCAAATGAAATCCAATTTATTTTCAATTCGATCAAGTTCAGATTTAGATCATAAGCTTAGCGTGTAACTTGGCAAATACCTCCAAATGTTCTATAACGATTTTATGTTTGTAAGAATACACTGCGAAATTCTCTGATTACTGAGACTTCTTCCAGTCGACACTTTGTAAGTTTTACTGCAGCTAAAAATCATACAAAAAACCATTTCACATTTCACATGTATAATCAAACTTATGTATAGCTCACTCAGAATTCACGTAGTTGCAATCACCCTAGTGTGTAGTGTGCATGTAATAATTTTAATGCGTTAAGCACCTAACGTTTCCTTAAACGAGTATATATCTAAATGCACTTCTCCACACTCTTATTTCCTGATTACTCACAAATTCTTCCCAAGATTTCCAGCAAACCCTTTTATTATTTAGGAAACATCCAGAACTGCGATTGCGATCTAATATTTTGTAATATAGATTCTCTTCTCCCCACACCCATTTAGTTTAGTGTAATTAGAAAAGGCAAAAGACTAACAACGCAGAACTTTTCTCTAATCTCCTCTCCTGTAATAAACAATGCACGATAATAGTTTCTCGTCAATCCTCACATATAAACTTGATTGTTACAGTTAATTTGCACATATATGCAAGTAAGTACCTTCCTGAGCTAGCTCATATTTTCTTCTAAAATATCCACAAAACGCATGCACAGTTCACATATGAAGACCCATCATAAAACATAATATTTTTTTGCATTGCCAGTCTGTTGCGAATCGTGTGTACAAACAAACCTCTCTCTCTCTCTCTCGAGTTTTTACACAATGTTATTTTTTTGCGAAATATGTGAACAAAAAACTACCTTTTACATTTTACTTAGATATATGCTCCTTTGTATTCTCATCATTGTGCTGTGTGATTATATGATTACTATGTGGAACGTATATGAGTAGGAGCTCATGCATCTCTGCAGCTGCACGTAACATTCACATGTGCCTTGTGCATTTTTGACAAAAATTATTTCACATTGATTGCTCCTCTCTCGCTCTCGCACAGAGCTCCGCTTTGCTAAAGTGTGCAAGTGCTCACAAATCACGAAACTCTCCCTGTGCTAATGCAGTGTAGCAGTGTGCACATAAATTTTCCTCTCAACTAATATTTTGCTTTGATGATTACGAACGAGCTGATCACTGTCTCGCTATAAGCAAATCACAATCACCATCACACACCGCACATATTTTGCACACTGACTCATTCTCTCAGATACATATATGCACATGATTGTATATACCCTAACCTCATGCTCCTCAACGTTAACACGTTAAAACGTTACAAGCTCCACACTCCGCACATTTTCACATGTGTGCACTTCTCTCAAAATTCACTGTGCTCAGCAGTGATTTAAAGTAGGACAATGTACTATACACTATTATCCACATGTATCGACATCGACACAAACTGTCCCTCAACCGACACAACTTCAATCATCACCCTGATGAATTTTTTGAGCTATGTTAAAAGTTTGAGTTGATTAATGTAAAGCTTTTTTAACCTCGGTGAGCTGTGAGTGTGAAAAAAACGTTCACATTCCTCAATTCTCATATAACAAGCGCGTGCAATATGCTTTGCACGAACCAAAACACCACATAATCTTATAATGTGTTGCTGATGAGGAGAGAGAATGAAAGAAAAATGCTCAAAATTCTACCTTCTTCTCTGATGACGATTTGAAATGCTTTAATTTCTGAGAGATCACACACCGTGAGTGAGCTGAATTTAATGATCCAATATATATGCACATTAAACAAAATGCACTCTGCTCGTCCCCTGTATTGTATTCATTTCGTGTGGAAGGAATAATGAAAGTGATTTTATTGTGCTACCTTTTAAATATCAGCATCGAATATGTATAGAGAGACACAAGTTTGACTCCATGAGCTACGCAATATCACATATACCAAACACAAAGGAAAGGTGTGTGTATCCCTATCAAAAAAAATTGTGCAGAAGAAGAAGAAGAGTGAAGTCGTGTGTCCCGTTCGATCCCAGACCAGGCCAGCCAGCAACAGAAACGTAATATTTTTGTTGTTATGTTGAAAATGAATCAGATGTGAGGAGAACATCATCCATCGCATGCAAGAAGGAAGACGATATCATGATAGTATTATTTTGTGAGACTTTTCTATACCCCATACCCTATGCATATGCTCAAATCATGTTGTTAGTGGTTTGGTTTGGGTTGGTTTCAGAGTCTCGTGCTGGTAAATGTATATAATTCGTATTTTTCTTATAAATTCGTCATACACTTCGCAACGTCCATTTGCTCATATAAGGTATATACTTATGGCAGGCATCCCCTGCAAAAAACAGAGGACGCACAAGTTGCATGCAAACCCTTTATACTTTTCTAGCTTCAACGCAGAAGCACATGAGATCTTTTATTGTGTTTGGGAGTTTTTTATGTGTGCATCTCGTTCATGAAACAGCTGACGAACGTATAGCACAGTTTCGAGCAACCTCTGAGGTGAAATGAGCATATGAGGAGTGAAGGGGAGACCTTCTTGGTGAAATGAAATCTTCTCACACATTCTTCCTCTTCACAATGCAAACTGTTAAAAGGGGTTCGAGGGATGGATGCATGGGATCACGGTGGCTTTGCAGCATGCGAAAGTACGATTTGAGGTGTATGGTCGTATTCCTCTAGAAAATGTAACCCTTTCATATAGCGTCCATGTGTGGTCCGTGGTCCTCGACTCGACTGCAGCTAATATGTAGATGTAGCTCGCATACGTCCATTTACGTGGTGGAGCCATACGAAAATGTGAAATGCTTTTACATGATACAACGATGTGAAGTGAGAACATTCGTATATATGAATCGTATGTTACTCTGTAATACTTTTTGAATAGAATGAATGCACACAATTCTCTAATGTGTATTATCGCTGTATGACACACGCGAACTTTTTTTTGTGAAGAAATGTAATATGTGGAATAGTTAGAAAACATTCCCATACGCCACAGTACATAAAGTTGAGACAAACCCTGCTACCCTATTCTTCCTGTCGTAAGACAACACATGACATGTGCTTCGAGGAAGTGGTCAAAATTTAAAATGCGAAATTTATTTAGTAGTAATGATTAGAGCTCTGCTAAATTCAGAGAATACTAAGTAAGCCCCACGTAGTGCATAGTGAAAGAGAGGGATATAGAGATGATGTGTATATGTCTGGTTACGGAGAGCACACAAAACTTCACAATCATCAATTCATTGTGATTTCTGTCAAATATTTGTAAATTTCTGCCAGACTATTGCAATTGATCGTAATTTATTGATTACGGAGAAAGGTGAAAGTTGAGGAGGAGTGGTGAAAGATTGCCGTCGCTGATAATAGATTTAGCGTTTTCCAAATCCAAAAAGTGGTAGAGCCGTAGAGGTGGAGTTGGCAAAGAAAGACGCATTCAAGATTGTATGCGTAACTAGGATTTAGTTAATTATTTTGGTCGAGTGAAGGTAGGCCATTGCAAACCGGCAAGACGGAGATTTTAGGGTCGCGTCCCTTCGTGGGCCCCTTCCCCATACAAGATTATCTGCATCGACATCCCTCCCAGCCCAGGAGGGACAACAATGCGGCACTTTTGGCGAAAATGACTTTCAGTGAGATTGGTGCACTTCGATATGAGTTTGAGCGAGGAGTTGTCTCGGAGCTCACTCCATGTCCGGGCTTTTATTGTGCCCGTACACATTTTCCCAATGGAAGGTAAGATATTAAATGTCTTCTATTTTGGATATTCATAAGATTTACTTATACCTTGAAAGAAAGTTTGTAAATTTGATTCTTGTTGCCAAATTTTAGTTGGAGTGAATGTGGTGGGTGTGCCCGTGGCTTTAGGAGAAGCGACGGGGGGAAACTGAAGTTTGCCTGTGTTCCTTGCGACCAGGACCTGGGCTTGTATGACTGGTTGTACTTGGGATTTATGGCTATTTTGCCTCTCCTACTTCATTTTACATTTACAGATAGAAAAGTTCTGAAGTAAGTTTGATCTTCATGGGAGATTATATTATATAAATACAATCTTAACCGTGATTAAGATAACAAAATTGTATGTCTCGATCCATTTAGAAGCAGCAAGAGTACTATAGGCCTGGTAATTTGCGCCATAGTAGAAGTCGCAGCTGCAGGTGCAGTCACTCTATTACTTTGGGAGCCAGTTGGAAATTTCCAGGTGAAGTCATGCGGAGTTCAACATCTTTCTGATTGGTATCCAATTTTCTACAACCCGTATCCAAATTATGAGAAACCCCTTCATTGTTCACATGAAGCAGTATATCCTTTGTAAGTTGAACTCGCACTTTCTCAAACTTTCCTAAACTTGTACTACTTTCACCTAACTTTAAACTAAATTTGGTCCTTATTTAATTTACACAGGTACACAATTGTCCTAGTGTTCTACGCGATAGCGGACGTTCTAATGGTTTGCGTCCGACTTATAGCACGCTGCTTCCGAGTTCGGGTAGCCAAGTCCATTTACTCAGGACTCTATTTTTATCCGATGCTGGCGCTAGGGCATTTGGTTTTTGGAGGTCTAGTCTGTAAGTTGTCGCATTTTAATATCTATCCCTCCATGAAATCATGAAATAAACTTTCTGAAGAATCCAAGAGAATTTAATGAATGCATCGTCTATGTTTCCGTACAGATTACATTTTCCCATATATTACAATAGTGACGTCGGTAGTTTCATGCGCGTACCACTTTGCAAGTCGAGCAAATCAGGTATGATTTTAGTTTAGAAGTCTTTAGCTTTTCTATTCTATTGAATATTAAATATTCCATCGATGTGAACATTTTCTCTCTCTTAATTCAACAGAGTATCAAGTCTCTCCTCTGGGAAAGTATTAGTGACTGGAGAAATGTTGGAGTGATATTTTGCCACTGGTTTCTTCATGCATACGGAATAGTTTCCATTACACATCTTGAAAATCCCTACCGTGATCTCTACTTGCTGGTACTTGTACCTGTACCAGCAATTCTCTACATAATGACAGCCAGCTTTACGGATCCAAACAAGGTGCAAGGTGACTGAATTCCTGGAAGCGAGCTAACGCTTAAACATACAAAAACACGTTTTATGCCTATATTCTACTATACGGTTAGAAATTTGCTGTATATCAAATTTGATCACGACCACACGAATGGAATAATGGAAATAATTTATACGTAGAAATAATAATAATTCATTTTATATTTATTCTGTACTAAAGAACGCATTCATGTCTTATATTACACACGTTGGGAAAAATAATACTCTATTTACAGATATTGATTATACACGAGAAGACGTACAAAGGTTTTATATATCATTTTTAAACATAAACGGAAGGAATTATTTAAAATACATCACGACAATCGCGAGTTTTCGCTCATTTATGCTATAGTTTGATTATGGAACGATTATATTTGTAGTGCGTTTTAGCTTCCCGTTATTTTAGTTCAAAAACCGAATGGACATCTTCTGCTCCACGTCTGAACGATCCAATGCCTTGCAAAATTCCTCAAATCCAATCATACCATCTCCGTCCAAGTCAGATTCCAGAATTGTCCTTTCCGCAATACTCAATAGTTGATCCTCACTGAGAAACGAAATACATAATGATTATTTATGAAATGTGCTCCACTAGCTTAAAAAAGTAAGTAAGCATTGCAGTAATTTTTTTCACAAAATTATACCTTATGTTTTCTCCAACCATCATTTGCAGCACAGCCAACAATTCTTCCTTTGTGACCCTGTCATCGTCATCCAAATCATAAAGCTTAAACGCAAACCTCAACTTTCCTTCTCTGGAATTCAATTTGTTATCCTTGTTTTTCTTCACTGGTCGGAAATGGGCGAGCACACGGACAAACTGACGGAAGTTGACGCGATCCTCTTCACTATGACGGAAAAATGCCAGCACTATCCTTTCCCCTAGAGGATTTATCGCTAATTCAGGTATCCGTAAAAAATCTTCTCGACTCAACGCTCCAGAGCCTGTTTTGTCCAGAGCAGTGAATCTACTGTATAATCTTTCAATTTGGTTGGCAGTAACTGTAAAATGAAGAGCATGCTTTTAGTATGATGGCATTTCTGGAGTTTGGAGAAAATTTAAATTTACAAAATTATACTTTTGTTAAACTTACAACCAGTTTCCTTCTGAATCTCTGCGAGCTCCTCATCTCTCAGCAAAAGCGAAGGGCGGCTACCCATCTTAAGAGAGTTCTTTAAAAGTTTAAAATGTCGAGCAGGTTGTCTGAAAATCAGGAATGAAATGCGTTTTTAAATGCCAAACTAGAAACGTAGAAATGGTTGTGTGCTAATTAGAGCAGTATCTTTTATATAAATTCCGTATGCACAGAAAATTTATGGTATAGCACGTTTTAGCGAGATTTAGATGCAGATGCAGACACTCCAAAAATCCTTATAGTTTAATTTGGCACATCAATCAATCTAAGATTAATTATTATGAAAGCGCAAGCAGTCGGGCCAGAGTAATGAATTGTAGCACTTCTAATTCTAATTACAGAAACCCGATTAGGAAAAATTAATTTGCACAATCCAGAATCAATTTACCTGTTGTAAGCAGCCAGAAGCACTCACTTCCAATTCCGAAAGCTTATGGAATATGATATTCTATTGCCAATAGTCGAATCACAGATATATTGATCGCACACACCAGCACCAGAATTAATATGTGATCCCAATGCAATCTTCTGAGATAATCACCTTGAAATCTTGCTCAGAGGTAAGTGGTTGTGCTTGTGGTGGTATATGTTCGCAATGACGTTGAACGCAGAGAGCTGCTATATGTCCAGTGTCCTCACTTTTATTTTCCTTCAAGGAAGAAATTGTAATTAATAGAATGAGTATTGGGCTTGCGATGTAGTTCCGCTGGTACTTTTAATCTAGTTCTTCGAGATGCATAAGTCCATGTAGACTATAACTTTGCTCTAATCCTTTGAAGTGTATATATCAGGTACACATGTAAAGTTAGGGTCCCCACTCAAGAGTGATATGGTGGAAATGTGATGACGATAATCACAGAGTGTGGATGATTATGATTATTTTTATGACGAAAATTTGGGATGTCCACGTATATGATACATGATTTTTTGTGTGGAATTTGAACACATGAAAGAGATTATATTGGGATGGGATATGTGTTAAAGGTACCCTAGTTCCTGCAGGCTCTCTCAGCATTCAGCATGCATGCAAGCAACGCTAATGTATGGCCGTGGTGGTAAAAAGTAGATGTGTGTAGTCGTATAAGGGTAAAGTTTCCTTGAGTTGGATATATTCCATATTAATCTTATGCGCACATTGTGCATGCCACCGTCGCTACATCCGTATTCGTAAAAAACCTTGCAATGTACATATACATATAAGGATTCCTAGAGGCATACATCATCCGTCATAGTCACGGAATGAATTGAAGCTTGCATGAGATCTCATTTTCTCATATAGTACATATTATGTACATTGCAAGAGAAATATCTGTGAGCATGAGATGAGAATGCTAAAACTTCGTAACTCTGATGAGAATTATTATATTAGTATACACCCCAATTCCAAACATTAATGTTCGTTATATTTTATTCCCAGGGATGCTGGGATGATATGAGTTTGTTGGACTAACAAGTACGTCAGCGCACTTCTACATAACGTTTTGTGTACTTTGATTCACGTCCATTTTAATAACTAAAAGTTGAAAGAAATGAATTATGAACTTCGCTCTGCAAGTGGATTTTGGACTTGTGAAAGATCAACTCGAACTAAATACGTAGAACGAGTTTAACTCTAAACGCTGTTGGGAAAATGACTCGGTGGTATCGTGGTTTGGTCTTCTCCAGTTTCAGTTTTATCTCTAATCTCTATTTCATAAAAATGTCGATAAAAAATATCTTTCGCAATGCCATGTCATGTTCTGTAGTTTTTATGCCTCTAGCTCATGCCACGATAGCCGTGTAGTCCTTATAGCACGATAAATTAATGATACTCCTTCATAACTTATATTATCGTCCATCGTCCACTCCACAAGAAAGTGCATAGAGTAGTGATCAGAATCAACGCATATTGCCTTGAAGCAGCTACTTATATCCACACCAACTTTTGACAGCGCTTATAAATATGAAAGACAAATACTCGTCAATGACTTCCCTTGCATAATTTGCACAGGTAAATACATACTGCAAAGTTTTGCAATTTGCATCGCTTTATTACTTTGCCTACAGGCGTACTCAGGTAAGCATGTGCAGATTTTATGGATAAGTAAACAAAAGGAAAGAATATTAAGATTTCATACATGCTCTTCTCACCTCACCCTGAGCAAACGAGAAACGAGCAAATCACACAATAGCTATTTAATTCATCACAGTTTGGAGAACGCCAATGTCCTTCGATTACATTTTTCATGTATCCCAGGAATGATATTGTTGAATTGAAGTGACAAAAATAACGATGCATATCTATAGAGTTTCAATCAATACATATATGTATTGAGTGTATTGGCAGATAAAATATGTTATATCAACTATAAATTTAAGATGGGAGGAAAATGCAAGGAACTTACGTGTAATTACAATTACTTTATAACTTGTAGACCTGCATTTTCATGCTGTCACTCAAAGATGCTTCGTCAGTTCGTCACACCACCGTTGCGCAAAGGTGGGCAAAAGTATGCAAAAAACGGATTCCGAAAGGGTTTAACTTGAAGTTTAACTGAACTTTTGAAAATCTGACCATGATACACTGAATCTCGACTTGTAGTTTGGAACTCTAAAATAAAAATGAAAATTATGAAAATATTTTGGTTGAACATTTTGCATGTGCACATTACTTTGTTCATTCCTATCGCTTGTATACAAGCACAAGCAGAGCACGAGCACACAACTCATTTGAACGATATTGACCAAAACACCGGCGCGAGGTGTTTGTTATGGTCTGGATCTGGATATTGTGCTTCAGAGTTCAGACTCATCTCAGATGTGGATTTTTGTAAATAAATTATAAAAATTAGTCAACTAATCTGAATTTGAAGCCATACGACATACAGCTGCTGTAGAAGCAAAGTAAAAATAAATTCGGTGTTAGTAATTTAGTGAACAATGTCGAAAGCATCGATAAAACAACAGTTGAAGGGGATGAGGAAGGTGGCAGAGAAAGTAGTTCACGGGCCGAGAATCAGGACCAATATCCCGGCAGGAATGGCAGTGGCAGGTCCGCCTTTAGGTCCGGTGCTTGGTCAGGTAAGAAGCTTTCATGATTCAGGGACCTTCCTCCATTTTGATCGATTCTTAAATTCATGATTTATTTATAAAAATATATATATATATATATATAATGTGTTTTCACTCACCGTTTGAAATGAAATCCAGAGAGGAATCAATATTGCTGCATTTTGCAAAGACTTCAATGAGCGAACGAAGGACATCAAAGAAGGCGTCCCCCTCCCCTGCCGAATCCGTGTTAATCCAGACAGATCATACGAGCTAGTTTATTATAATCCTCCAGTTACTTGGCTTCTAAAACAAGCTGCTGGAATACAGAGAGCAGCTATGAACGCACGTATGTGTATACATGATATTTTTTATGTTGATATTACTGCTAAAAGCTAAATGGATGAGGTGTGTAGTCATATTTGATTGAATTCTGATAAAAAGAAAAATTTGTCTTTTTCAGGTGAAGAAGTAGCCGGAAAAGTGACTCTTAAACATGTTTACGAAATTGCCCAAATAAAGAAGCAAGATCCTGTCATTAGATTTTGGGATCTGAAGAAAATATGCGATGCAGTTATAGGTTCAGCTAGAAGTTGTGGAATTGAAGTAGTCAGAGAACTGGATCCTGTGGAATATGGGGAATTTCTTGAGGAAAGGAAGAAAATTGTTGAACAGCAATTGCAGGAGCTTAAAGAAAAGAGGGAAGCTAAATTACTAAGAGCGTAGAACTAATCAGTGTATATGTATAGACAAGTAATATATAGTGATGTGACTAGTTGTTTATTTATATTGAAATAATATTCTTACTGAAAAATAGCGAGAATTTTTATGTACAAAAGCACAATGATTTAACCCGAGAGGTGGAGCAGAATAAATGTGCAAATCAGGTAAAAACGAAGAAAAATCTCATACGTCGAGATTTTACTTTTATTCATTTTTATTTTCAATGAGCGTATTTTATATTTAGTTTTTTTAAATCCATATTTAATTTGAAATCCATTTAATTCTTAATCTTTTAAGGATAAATCAAACATTTTTGCAAGATCCTCCAAAATTTCATGTGAAATATCACTTCCGCCACAAGTTATAAGAACTATAGGCCCATTATCTGTTCTGTATCCTCGACTTTCCAGTGCTTCCGGAAGGACTTTTGAGTACACAGAAGCTAAAGTAACTCCACAAGAAGGCTCCACCAAGAATCCGTGGTCGTCTGCGAATGAGTTATAAATGAAACGAATATATGTGCATTTGTGCTGCTTTGAGTTTGCCACAGATACATTATGGTTCATGACGTACCTGCAAGTCTTATACATCCATTGACTGCGTCCTTGTCAGGTAAAACTTCAGATACAATTTCGAAGTTTTCAACACAATCCAACAAAGCTGTCGTAACAGCGCGAGCACCAAGCGTTTTCGCAATGCTTGTCAGTTTTTCTAACTCAACCCGCTCTCCTGCCTTCAGCGATAAATGAAAGCACTCTGCTCCGACAGTTTCCATGCAAAGCAAAGGTACATCTTTCCAACCAACAGATTCAAGGCCTTGCAACAAGCCCTTCGAAAGACCACCCCCACCGACTGAGCATACCAGGCATGATGGTTTCCGTCCTTTTAGATCTTCTTGAATCTCTTTGACCATTGTGGCATGTCCTTCCCTTTAAAAAATCATCAGCGTTGTATTACATTGCAAATTCCTGTATATCATTCATGGTACCTTGATAGTGTAACAAGCGAGTGATTGGAAGTTTCATATTACTAAATACTTAAAACGTAAACTGTGAACGTCTAGATATTATATAATTTTAAGTAGCTACCAAATAAGTGGATCCTCGTAAGGGTGGACGAAACCAATTTCGGGGTGGTTATTCAGTATCGCCTCTGCAGCAGCATTTGCTTCCTGCCAGTCCTTCCCACTTACGGTTACGGTAGCACCGTATGACCGTAGCATTTTTATCATCCGAGGTGGCACATATTCTGGGACGTAGATATCACAAGGAACTCCTAACTTGAAGGCAGAGTACGCCACGGCTACCCCAGCATTTCCGCCGGATGTTCCCAGAAGTCTTGTGCATCCATTTTTTATTTTCTTGAGGAATCAATACCAAGAGAGAACTTAGTATACATAAAATGAACTTAAAATACGTTAAAATTCAGTACAGGTCCTTATTTTTACCTGTTTGGCCACAACAGAAAGTCCTCGCAGTTTGAAGGAGCCTGAAGGTTGCGTATTTTCAAGCTTGAGATAAACTTCTCTTTCAATCAAGTCAGAAAGTGGCTTGCTGTACATCAAACTTGTACGAGTATAAATATTCTGCTGATCTTCAATCATTTTTGAAATTACGTGTTTATACGTGAAATGAGGCACACAAACTTTTGGACGATCTTCAGGTCACCGTTGCTCTTGAAGAAATGGGTTTCGAGAGAGCTTGATCGTAATGTATTATATAACTCTGTTAACGATGATAAAACAAATTGCATGCAGACATTCAGACATCGACATCGGGCCACTTTTTCATTATACTTCGGTACATAAATAAACAATATATGATTGGCTTATTTTCAAAATTTTCTCCGTGTTAGTGACATTTCATGTTCCGTATCGCATCTCATATAATGTACTTATCTAATGGATTTATTATGTATGGTGTATATTGCATAGATCAGTTCCATGAGGTTGCATGCAAGGATCATCGCTTCGTTTATTGTGTGTTACTCCAAATATTCCAGTTTTAATGCAGCTGCATGCAGAGTATCAATATGGTTTCATGTTTCGACGCGACGTTCAATGGCTGAGGCTGATGAGCAAGTTTTATTTGGCCAAGAGCAAATGAGACATTAACTTTTCATCAAAACGTAAAATGTATGGTGTGCAATGAAATTATGTAACAGACGAAGTTCCAGTTTCATCAGATTGGAACTTTCGTCAAGGTTCTGTCCATCTGATGAAATTTTGACGTGTCAAAGGTAATTTCACTCAGGTCCGAACTTACTTTGACTCTGGAATACGGGACACGGCATAATATATACAAAAGTAAACGTATTTCTAAAAAGCTTAAATTATTGCTAAAAGCTTATTAGTATAATATCAAATATCAACATGATGCATCAATCAAATCGCCTTATGTCATCATGACATGAAATATGAAATTTTATAGAGAAAAAAACTTGCTCCGCAATTGATTTTATATGGTTCATAAAGTGTGTATTTGCTTTGCGATATGGTATGGTATGTTGTTATCATGAATTCATGAGTCAAGGTAAGTCATACGATAACTTATAAAATCAGAATGAAAATTCTCGCATTGACTGGATACGCATCGGTCATCTTTATAAATGTAAAGATATGCTGACCATTATCATGCATTTCATAGATTTCACAGAACTTCGATGTATATACAAAAGTACATATGTATTTTAGTGGGTTCCCTGTAAATCTGTCCAGAAAACACAAAAAATCTTGCTCAATAAATGCAGTATCTTAAGAAATAATGAAATCCAAAAAGGGAACATACGAACAAGTCCAATAATATTCATCCAGCAACTGGATACGAATGCGACCGAAAATCTATTTTCATGAATCATGTTTCTTGGTCTATTTGCGGATATTTGCATATAACCAAGTCTGCATCCTGCATTAATTGCAAACTACTTTTTGCAATGTGAAATAATTTGCAAAAATTCAGGTAAACTTTACTTATACTATTGCTGAGATGTTACAGTCCTGCTGCATTCATCCAACTCACTCACAAATTACACGTTCCTTGATGATTCGAGCGTCAAGTATTGAGCTGGAAGCTCGAGCTGGATAATGAGCACGAGAAAAAACTTGTTCTGGAGAAAAAAATGATGATATGGGGTTTGGCCTAGCTGTTTGTCCTGTAAAGCCAAAAAGTGTTGGGTCGGAACGATATATTGCAAATGGTACTCAGAGACATGAATTTGTAATGATGATTACACCCCCAAATGACTGCAAAATTTCACGTCCTTGAAATCTCGAATCAAATCACGAAAAAATTCCAGAAGACATATGAGACTTTTAGAATAAAACGCTACAGACTCGTCAAACACGTTCGCAGTACTGATCCCTCACTTGTCTCCGCATATTCTGTTGGAAATTTGGAAACAATAAGCAATTCAAACAATGTCCACCGATGCGAAATATCGTTTAGTTTACTTCAATTTCAAGTCTCTGGGTGAGCCTTTACGATGGCTTTTGGAGTACGCAGGAATTCCGTACATTGACGAGCGAATTCCTACAGACATGATAGAATGGTTTACACAGCGAAAAGGAGGTTTGTCCAACGTCACATTTTCTAATACAAAAATGAAATATTCAACGGTAAATTTGGCTTGGTCTTCTTTCTTCACAGACTTTGAAGATTCTGTTGGACAACTTCCGGTCCTTCACGAAGAAGGAAAGCGTTCCCTTTGCCAATCTAGTGTGATTTCACGATACTTGGCTACGAAGCATGGATTAGTTGGCAATGATGAGTGGGATAACGCTAAGCTTGATGAAGTCATAAGTTTGCTTTTTGACCTTTATGACAGTAATTAATCAATTACGCAATTATTACTTCAAAAAGCGATTCTAAATTCGGACATGGAAGACATCTTAAATATATGTATTTTATCATTTTATCCATCTAGCCTGGAGGAAAGCCACAGTATTGGAAACTGATCAAGATCGTAAAACCCAGGCCAAGACTAATTTGCTTGATCCTAAATTTAAACTTTACTACGCAAAATTTTCAAAAATTCTCCACGAACAAGGTGGCGACTACATTTTGGGGGAGAAGTTAACCCACGCGGATTTTTGGCTGGCGCATCTAGTTTCAATGTGGGATGAACCGTTGGTAAAGTAAAAAAAAACTTAATGCATAAATAATACTAACCGTAACCATTTTAAAATGATTATATAATTTAGTGGTTTGGTTATCCATAGACTGGCGAAGGTCCACTAAAGCTGCCACCCGGATTTTTGGAAATCACTGACTCTGACATATTCATCGGTCTTACCGACGAATTCCCGTTGCTTAAAAAACATAAGGAAGCCATAACTTCAATACCTCAGATCAAGAAATGGATTTCAAAGCGCCCCCAGACAAAAATGTGATCATGTTTTTTGTAACTGGCTTGTGACTGGCCTGGCGCCTGCCAATTCCCGTGTTAGCAATAATCAAGGGAACATTCCCATTTATTCTAAGCATACTCTCTTTGGAAAATAAAGCTAATTTTCTTGAAACTCGAAATGATCGCATCAATCACCAATTACATAATATAACCAATACCAATATTCCATGCGAAAATCTCACTTCGTGAATGCATGATGCAAAAATCATTGTCTCCAGCTCTCCATGAAGTTTAGGCTCACATTTTTCTGCTCTCAAAAACACCATAAACTTCACACAAAGACACATATTTCGTATATGTGCTCAGAAATGTGAACATGTGAGAGTTGAGACGAGTGCAAGTCATATGGTTTGAGTGTGGCACTCGGCACACATGCACACATGAGCAAAAACAAAATAAATCTTATCATCACATTTAACTTGAAACTAATTTGAAAAGTATACTTGGTTTATCTCAAAAGATTTCTAAGCTAATTAGGATTAAGACGTATAAAATTCATACGAGTATGAGAGGCTACACACACTTGTGAAACTTGAATCGCTCTCTGGTGTCTGGAAAAAAGGCCCCTCGTGACATAGAAGCTAACATTGAATTAATTGAAACCGATTTATGTAATCAGTGCAATCACTCTATATCAAAACACATTGTCGCAACAAAGCAGGTATACGCTTCTTACTACTGATTGTTGGGAGCATTTTTAATGTAATACATGTTCATTCTGGAATCAAGAAATATACTCACTAAATACATGTACAATTTTAAATTAATCATAGAAATACCCTACAAGTGGAACACAATGAGCTGGCTGGACAAGTCTAAAGTATTTTGCATTAGCACAAATGGAATAGTGGAGGGGCATCACTTCCTCACCCTCGTTAGCTGTCGCCCATCGTTAAGCTGTCCATTAAAAAAGCGTCGTCGATCCAGAACTACTAGTTTGCCGTCGTACCTGGAAGATAGTGACTTGAAGGACTTTCTCCGGCTGTCTCTACCTTCCCGTTGCTACTCTGAGGAAGTGTTCGAACTTCCGAAAGCGGAAGCTAGTAGAGATGTTTGTTTCAAATGCGTTTCCTCCATGATAAAATTACATGATAAGAAGACATCGAGAAAAATTTCGGCGAAGGTCAGTCTAAAACACAACAAGAAATGCAGAGCTGCTCCGTACAACTTGAACACAAGGATCAGGTCCAGTACTTCTTCCGTGACAGCTACGGCCATCCAGAAATCTTCAGATACTCATCACAGAAAAAGTAACCTGATTAGTTATAATTAGTATTCCTTTTACATTTCAAGGCATTTACAAGATTTGTTGAAATTATCGTTTCTTGTTTATCACTTTTGTAGGTCTCCAATGTTCAGGAGCGATGTTGCAGTTGGATGGATACATGCTTTCCTATTTCATATCTGAAATTAGAAGATCACAAGTATTCCGAACCTCGTTCGTTCGGCATTGGTCAAATCAGGCTTCCCAAACGTTAACTGTGTTTGTTGCGATAATGAAAGATCCACAGAGAGAAGTACTGGATTTACTGGGGTAAGCTAAGCATAAAATTAAATTTTTTGTAAAAGAAATTTGCCGTCTCTCTCTCTCTCTGGAACAAATTTTGACGTTTTGTATTTTCTTCCAGGAATAAAATGGTTACTTCGAATATTCTGTACCGTCGAAGTTTGGAGCATGCTTTGTCTTGGTTATCCACTCTTGGAGGGGCCTTTTCTGCTCTTGGAGACCTAAGCCCATCGTGGGTATGTAAAATTCATGCTCTGTACAACGTACAACAATATGTGCTTTGGCACAGTATGGTTATAATACACTTTGTCCAGGAAATTAACGTAGCTAATCGTATAAATTAGGCAGAGGAAGCTGGACATGTTTCTCTCACTCAACTTCGCATAGCCATGAAACTCGGTGATCCAAGAATCCAGTCACGTTGCCGTCTGTATGCCGCCATTAGTTTACTGCAAAAAGGATACTTAAAAAGCAGTCGCGCTATAGTACTGAAGGAATATAAGGATGCTACCGCACTACCGGAAGATACCGATCCCAGGCTTCGCCGCATGTGCCTGGGCGTTTGGGCGAAGTTGCAGTATCACTGGAAAAAAGCTCACGTGGAAAAGAAAATGCTCAACGCAACCAGAGATGGTTTAAAAGATATTCAAAATAATGCCAAATATTGGAATGTGTATGATTTAGAAGAGGGGCGCAAAATTATGCCCTACGCTGAAGCCTCCTAGTATTTAAAGAAACCCTTACCACTAACTTAAGGAAGTATTAAAATATATTGTGAATTTGATGAAATTATTTTCTTGGGGGTGTTCGAAATCAAAATTAAAAGCCATCATACTAACCGGCAGTATCTCATTACTAACGAGTCATTAACAACAGTCAACAGTATACTCAAACTCGTATAATTAAGATTCATTTAAATCATTTAAGGATTTCATGGCACGAACGAGTCATATGAATTTTGAGTCAGCCAGAGTAAAGCTACGCTGCTGCAAAGTTTCATAAAAAATCTACCAGTCCAAAGCTACTGGCTAATTATATGATCTCCAATCTCCATATTTATTTGCAGGATTGGCTAGATTTCTACAAAGGAAAAAAACAAAAACCAAGCATAAAAGTGTAGGTCCGAGTCTTTCAGACATGTACTGGCAATGTCAGGAAAATATTAATCCCAGCATCCAGTCCACATCCAGCACACCCTCGCTTTTTCATCCGGTCTCTCTCTCTCTCTCCTTTATTAGATGCGTTCCAATTTCAAGGTCCTAAGATTGTGTTGCGAGCTCAATAGCAGATTGACCTTGACTCGTGCAAATCATACCATCAGCCAACGCTACCACATAATAATACATGCCCATACCATATACCATTAGCATCAATAAAAGAACAAGAAAAATAATAATATGACATGATACACACATCGTGGTGGCAGAAGAAAATATTCTCATAAAATATACATTTATTGCATTCATTTTGGGTAGACGCGGGCTGTGTGCACTTATAATTTTGACGAGTACGTGTCGGAGTTAAATACTACAGGAAACCCATTAACAATAAAGTAAAAAGTTCGAAATGAGTGCCGTCGGTAGCGACAAACCAAAATTTCGGTTAGCTTACTATGATGTAAGAGCCCTCGGTGAGCCGATAAGATGGATATTTGAGTATTCAGGAACACCCTACGTGGACGATCGTATTCCATGGGATTACCCGACATGGTTTAGCACCACGAAAGCAAGTATGAATAAAATCCAAATATTAGTTGCAAAAGAGAATACAAAATACAAATTGATTAGTTAGCAGTGGAATCAGTTGGGCTAGTTATGGAAAGCGGATGAGAAAATGCATGCACTGCGAATGCATGGATATTTTGGATGCATCGTGCATGAAAATTTATGTACGAATGCATTTTTACAGATTACACTAGTACGGTTGGACAGATTCCAGTTCTGTACGAGGATGGGAAACGAGAGCTCAGTCAGTGTCAAGTGATTTCACGATACCTGGCAAAGAAATTCGGTCTAGCGGCCGACAATGACTGGGACAATGCCCGAATTGATGAAGTTATTGGAATGGTTTATGATCTTTTCATACGTATGAAAATCTACTTCTTTATCAAGACTAATTGTAAGTTTTATGCCTTGCATTCAGCGTTACAGTCAGTATAACCCTATGTTTGCTGACTTAATTAGAATGGCGTACTACAGTGTTTGAGCGAGATCCTGCTCGCAAAGCAGAATTAAGAGCAACAAGGACGGACCCCTGGTTCAAGTCGTGCTATGCAAGGTTCTCCAAGATTCTGGAAGAGAACGAAGGTGCTTTTATTTTGGGGCACAAAGTAACACATGCGGATTTTTGGCTTGCAAACTTTATATCGATCTGGGATGAACCTATGGTAAAAGCTAATGTGAATAACCACTTAAGAATTTCATTAATTAAATGAAAATCAACATAATATCCCGTGACATGTAACAGGAAGGAGATCGTCCAATAATGCCAGAAGGATGGCCTGAACCATCAGAGAGTGATATCTACATCGGGCTCACGAACGAGTTTCCACTGTTAAAGAAACACCAGGAAGCGGTTACTGCGATTCCTCAGATCAAGGCGTGGATTTCCAAAAGACACAAAACGATTTCTTAATTACAGAATTATATGCTTATACATATCCATACTTTCATTTCAAATATTAATAAAAATCTTATGCAAAAATAAATGTTTACCTGCATGGTATTTAGTGAGTAGCTTGAACACATTGGTGTGTGAGTTTGAAACGAATTTTTTTAAACATTTGGATAACCAAAAATATATTTTATTTATCACGATAACCCAGTGACTTCATAGCTCACTGGGTCTCATCCCCATCCATTTCGACAGCAATGATTTCCCTTGACTCACTCAGACGTGGAACTGGTAATCTGTAATTATAGTGGTACATGAAAAACGCATAGCCGCACATGAAGCAAAATATGACAAAATATCCCATTTTGTGCTCCATTTTAAAGGATTTTTACGAGAACTTTTTAAAATATGGATAGGCTAATACGCGTGTATGAAATGAAATTAATTAGTCAGCTAAACTACTATTGTTGGTATATGAGCGAGTGAGTGAAATGGTTTCGGGATGTACTGCAGTTTAGAACTGTGGCAAAAGTATGCGATATATGTCTGATTCGTTAGTCCGATCAAATGAAATCATTAAACCCTTTAAATTTTGACTAGCATGGAAAAGTGAATGGAGCGAAACGCGTAGAAAGTCGTCCCCCGTCTGGAGAAACGAACTTACAAAATTCGGGTTTATCCCAATTCCTATCGTATTTCGTCAATTGGCGAAACCACATTTAGGACAGAGGGAATTTAGTAGGGCATGCCATCATCAGTTAATCCTACGTGTATATTCAAACCCAATCCGGCAAGCATATACATATAAATCCCATTATTGCTTCCCTGTCATTGATTTTCTCCCCGAAATCCACTAACGGCAGCCGTGGAACAGTAAAATGACTTTCACCGATTTTTCCATAACTTGCCTTACTGACCTAATTGATGAATATGAAATTTGGAAAACTAGACGGAACGGTGCACAAGTTAAAATTATGTATTTCCTTCTATACATTCCGACTACATAGTTGCATAATTAAAGATAGATACAAGCATACCATTACGCATAGGTTGTGTACGAAGTCTGTGCTTCCACTCCAGTGCAGTGCTGTACAAATGCCAATATATGCCGTTCTGGAGAAAGTATATATAAGAGTAGGAATAATAGGAACATAGGAAGGTTTATGGCTGGAGTTGAATTTTTAATGAAAACCCCGACTACAAAATTGGTATGGATTTATGACTTTCTTTGCTTTACTTCGTAAGTTAATTTTGTTCATTCTTTCGTCCTTGTTTAAGCATTATATCTAATCGTAAGGCAATATAGAACGGGAATGCAAAATGATAAAAATGTGTGACGGTGTATGGATTTCAGTACTTCTTCATTTGCACAAAAATGTATCAAATGAGAAATATAATATACGTAAGGTCTATGTCTATTGGCTGCATATACACGCGGAGTAATTTTCTGACCCAGACCCCCTGTACAGATCCAGAAACTACAAAATGACAGACAGGAGTAATGCATATTACGAACTCATGGTTTTCCATAAAACAGCAAATAGGATTGCTTTTGGGTTTTCTGGAAAGAGAAATGTCCTAGGCATACGTACATTGTCTTAGCTCAATTGTGCACATATCGGTAAAAGTGACACAGTGGCGAAGGTTTATCCATCGAAAATCATATATGGAAAAAGAAATAAGTCATGCCTCCTCAAACGGTCGATTAATCCTAAATATTTAATAATAACTTGACATTGCATGATGAAGTTTCCTATAGCTTCGTAGTTCGCAAATCCATCGACTAGCTCGTCCAACTTTTAAACTTTTCATCATCATCGCCAGCCTGACTGACGACGCTAGGCTAAAGATCTACCTTGCATTGGTATAGATAGGCATATGCATATATATGGGATATGAATGCAATTGCATGACAAAGGACACCTCCAAGACACGATGGGTCGAATGACAAATAAACTATAGATATCGCATATAGGTTTTGACATGATGATTCCAGTAGGCACATATGACATGATGATGATCTTTTGAAATAAGTGCAATGCACAACCATGAAAGCTTAGTTTTTGTTGTAAAATGCACTTCCTACGAAATCGAATGCCTGTCCAAAAACAATGGTTTTGCAAAAAAACCAAGCTTGCAATGCATGAGTCATAATAATATGCACTTTGTCGTAGTGAAGCCATTTTTAATACACAGAAACGTGAATATGTGAAGCACTTCGAACATATATTTGGAAACTAAGATTTTGGTTGCCTTTTTATGTGACCTTGGCACAAGCAACATAGTTTATATCTCTCTATAATGCCCAGCTTGAAACTTTAATTGGATATATCCCTATTACTTTAATAATGACGACAACGGCACACATATCGTGGTTGGTTGTACATACGCGATGTGATCAGCGATTGGAAATAAAATGATGGTATGAATGAAGATAGGAACATCGTGCAGCTTTTGCTTTTAGGATGACGTGAGTGACGCTGAGGACCTCTGTTCTATTGGCGTAGGCCAGTTTTGGTATATTAAAATAGCAACTTCCGCTTACGGAATGGAATCATTTTTTTCGAGATTAACACCTTGCACGAAACCAGTTTCCAACTTCAAATATTTTTATATTGATCTCGCTACATAATAAACTCATGAAGCGATGAAAGCAGAAAAATGATTCGCTGGCTCTTGTGGCAATAGTTGACAAAATTGTATTTTATCATGGCATGAATTGAAATAAAAATCGGCATACAATGATCATATATATCTGCCTGGACAAAATTGATGTGGTACACAAGTTTTAGAATGCCTTTCTTCTTTGTTCAATTCACGATGCTATAGTCTGGCACTAGCACAAAGTCCAAACTCGCACACGGAAGCTGCATAAAGTCTTGTTTTTAAACAAAACCAGACATAATGATTATAATTGTTTAAGCATTGTGCTCGCAAATAAGCATAGGCATAGAACACACATGCACTAAAAATAACAATGAAATCCTATATGCTTCTTCTGGAAAATATACACATTAATATTGATCATATTGAAAGCTCTAAAAATTAAAATGCTTCGTTACTTGTACATTGCGCGTATATATATCGGAATCCGAGCGTTTGTAAGTATTATGCTGAATTTAGTTATATCGAAAATCATATAACGCTAAATATTTTCAAATGCATGACGCTTCTACTTCTGTATGACATGCATTAAAATGATGCAAACTTCACACTAAGCACTGAGCAGTTACTGCAATCACATTTGAAGTTTTGCACAAGCATGGCCTTACCCTTCATCCATGAATTTTGCAAGTCCATGTCCATGAAAGTACTAGAGACTTACTCATTGAGAAATACTTTGTCTGTTCCAGTTCCGCATTATGCCAAAAATGAAGCTAGACTTTTTCACAAATCCAATACCTCAGATTTAAGGATTTGTGAGTAGTTGGAGCAGTTCTACTAAATCTTACAAATTATTATTGTTTGATGAGTTCTATTAATCCCTAGTTTTAAAACATGAGTTTCAAGTTGATACTCTTGTCTTGGTCAGTGTTATCAACGGAGTTATTGTCCCAGACACACTGCCAAAGGATAAGATGGGAAGATGAGGCAACGCCAAAAACGCAAGACAATAACTATCGTTCCGTATCGGAAAATGAAACGTTTGAAAGAAGCATGGACAATAGTGGTTTAGTAAGTAAGCAATACTTTCACCAGCAACCATTCCCACCGCCGAATTCAGGCTTTCACTTGCAGTACTCAGGCAGTACATTTCCATCACAATCTATCGTTAGCAAATGGGAATGGTCTGTGTCTGCAAAGAAACCGTCCTTGATTCAGTTTCCAGGAGAAAACAGCGTTTCGCCCATTTCTGCAACATCGTCGAAGGATACTTTGAAGTCGAGCAAACGGTATGTCCTTAATTCTATAACGGTAAGATAATATTGCTCTAGCTAAAGATATTTTATAGAAAATTATGAATTATCATCAGAGGCTCTGGCTCATCTATACGTATTGATGAAAATTGCCATTGTGGTATGATCCCTTTTGAGAAGGACACAAAAAAGTTGCAAAGAATTGTGGGAGGAATAGTTTCTAAAGAAAATTCTTGGCCTTGGATGGTTGCGATTGCATATGTAAGTCTCTATACGGTTATATACTCTCGTATAAAACACACGTATGAAATATTAAATTAATGTAATTATTTCTATGTTATAAAGATTGGTCAATCTAAACCGTTTTGGTTTTGCGGTGGAAGCCTTATATCCGACAAATTTGTTCTCACAGCAGCTCATTGTTTAAGAACAATAAGGAACTTTGGTTTTGCTAATATCAAACTAATTATGGGAACAAATAACCTAATGGATAGCAAGGCAGCTTCCTATTACAGTATTCGAGCAGTTCGTTCACATCCCTTGTTAGCCCTCACGAAATACGTTTAATTAAATCACACTCACTTTTCATATTACCAGAAAAGTTGCATTATTTATTAAGTGTGGATGTTTTTAGGTACAAATCAGGAACGGAAGACTACGACATAGCATTACTGGAAGTAAAAGAGAATGTGAATTTTACAACTAGAGTATCTCCAATCTGCTTAACTCAAGAGGGGCACCCATTCACGAATCGAACGGCTACAGTGGCAGGATGGGGTTCATTGCAGAATGGAGAAAGTCCACCAGCAGATCTTCGCGAAGTTGATGTTCGTAATCGCTTATAAATGTAGTTGGCAACAATGCCAATATGTTAAATTATAATATGCTTGACATGTAAAATTGTAATCAACCGAAACTATCTCAATCTTATCTTAACAGCTCAAAGTTGTGCCTACAACAACGTGTCACAAGGAATATATTTATAACTACCGTACAAGCATAACTTCAGCTATGCTATGCGCCTGGCTTCCGGGAAAAGATTCGTGTCAAGGTGAGTCACAAATAAGCGTATTGGTATTACATTTATTATGTTGTATGAGATCTTCGTTAATTAACCAATGGAGTCATTGTCACATGCTCACATGTTACACAAATGTAGTTACTTATACGGTATCTTGGCACAAAGTCAGCTATTCTTTCAATTACAAATATATAAACATGTATTACATAGGTGATTCTGGAGGACCACTTTTCCTTAAAACAACTTCGGAACCTTTTGCTTACACGCAGGTTTACAAACATATGAAGTATTTGTACATAGAAATTATTTTACATGATAAGTATGGAACCAGGCAGAAATTCGTCGCTGTATTCAATTTTATACTTCTCAAATTGAAAAAAGAGGTGGTCATATACAGCACTCTGTCTTCCAATTCCAATACATGATCAATGTAAAATGAATTTTCATTTCAAAAATTATTCGAATTTTTCAAGATTATGCACCAAATTTTTCTGTTTAGATTGGAATTGTTAGCTTCGGCCCTCCACAGTGCGGAACAACCACAATACCAGGTATTATTATCGCTATTACATTTCGCGGTTTCATGTTGCAAAATAAATTAATAATTCTTAGTTTGAGAAGGAGAATCACTTAAAAAACTAACATGGAATATGGAATTATAGATTCTAGTTATACATTGCATCTAATTGTCTATGAAATATCAATATACTAATTAATTATAACTGCACTTATGAGTTTCTATTATCACCTTTTGTAATTCTCGAAATGTTCATGTTTCAACTATTTTAATATTATATTGTCTCATTTTCTAGGTGTATATAGTAGAGTAGCCTCGGCTATCAAATGGATAAAATCAACTACTGCAAAAAATAGCAAGTATTGTACGGGATCGTTTTAATTAAACAAGTAAAATAAAAGATTAAAAGATATGTTGTTCTACTTTTGCACTGGAACATGTATAATTTTATGGCGCTGCAGGAGACATTTATATAAATATATGTGCACATACATAACAAGTTGTTTACTAATAACGATTAGACTAACACAGCTTACAATATGACAAGAATTACTAAAATACAAGTCATCTACTTTGTACACGCCATCACGCATCATTATCTTATCGTTAATATCTCTGTTATTAAGTCAATATCTATTATGCTCGCCACGTATGCGCGCAGCCAATCTCATGTCTTTTTCATACAATGTAATTCTTTTTGCATGTAATGCAATTAAGTAGGAGTCCTCGAACATTCCAACAATGAATGCCTCTGCCGCCTCGTGTAGTGCACGGATGGCGTTTAGCTGGTACCGCAGATCCGGCTGTCGGGTTACCTTAAGTGTTAGTTCCCTCACCAATCGTCCAAACGGGGCGTGCGGTATGAGAAGGTCCTGAATCTTCTGATAGTGTCTGATCTCGGACAGGAACTTCGCTGGTGGTTTGTAGCGTGGTGGCTTTTGCGTTCTCCTACCCGACTCTCTTTGAACCCGTGTCGGGAGTGGGGGTGGTGGCTGGTAAATAACACTCTTCCTCTTCTGCATCGGGAATAGAATTAGAAAAGGAAAATTAATTAATTTTCAAAATAGAAATTTTTACGTCTCATTAAATTCATATCTAACTAATAAATCATTCAACCAATCTTATAGCTTCAATATCTATCACTTATGCATAAGTAATCATTATTTGTTTATTATTGTTATTAAATTAATTAAATTATTATTATTCCTCACCTTAGGAGGCATTTCTGCTCAGCTACGAACAATTCTATTTCCAATCCAGACACATACACAATGACAGTCTACAGTTGAGTGTCTAAATATTTAACAAAAACAAACAAGAATGAAGAAACAGGTTAAATAACACAATAACACAACAGTTAACTGGTTCACCATTTAAATGGAATTTTAAAACCTTAATTGTCAAATGTTGACTTACAAACACATTTGCAGACGACAGAGATGAGACGAAGGAACATTAGTAAGATAAGACTCGTCAATTTACAATAATTAACTTTCGGCTACTCAGCTTTTTCTCAATGCACGTTTCCACAAAAAAGATGCATGAATATTGTGAGAAGAATGCAATGCAACAAATGGTCAACGATCGACTGTCATCACAAATGCACGACAAGTGTTCGGACCGCCTTCTTGTGTACAACTTATGCGAGCGCTTTGTTTATGCGAGTTCTCATGTTCACAATTAATTGGGGCAATGCGAGACATACCCCACAGGGATGTGTAAAAATAGGTGAAGGCGATGCGATATGCGATGTCTTGAAATATTATGTAAAAATTTAATGCACGTGTTCATTGGGTACTTATAAATTGTACATTTATTGTCACAGCGTGTATGAACTGAAATATTACCTTAAATATTGCCCATGTCCTTCACATAAGATTTTTTTTTCTTGCATAAATATTATGTAAGATATTAATTAGATCTTTAATTTTAAAATTCCTTAGCTTCCACTGAACTGGAACTAGCGTTAGCATCCTCAAGTGCATTCATTTTCTCTTCGAAGGCAGTATAAGCAACCCTGAGAACCTCAGTTTGCATAGATGATGGCTGTAATGTTTTAGTAATACTTTCAAGACGAGCTGCTCCCAACTTGTGACAAACATTGAAGACAAGACGAAGTAGATGTCTTGTGACATTTTCCTGAGGTAAGCCAGGACACAAGAATTCATCAAAGACAACTGTACAAAAGTCTTCGGCAGAAAATTCCTCATTGATCCCAATCAGTAAGGAGACCAAAGTGTGAAGAAATGTGTCATCGTAAGCTCGCCCATGATACGAGGTTGAGAGGCAGCCAAGAACTCTCATAAGTCCAACCTTGTCTTTAACTCTGGCTAAATGGAGGGTGTAGTACATTGCAATAGTTGCGGCCACGCCGGAATCTCCTACGTAAGCTTGGAATGCATCTGGAGGTGGTCCTGAATGTTCGATGATTGCTAAAGCTGCGCCACGCTCGTCCGGAGGAAGTTTTGCATTTAAGCTGCGAACTTGATCGTCGACCATTAGGGCGACGAGGGAGGGTAGAAATTTTGTTACGATTTGAGGGTCCAACTTGGGCTCCTTGAAAACCTGGGTACTAATCATTTCCCAGGAACTGAGACCGAGTGCTAACATCCGAAGCAGTAGTATCAACACGGGATTTTCTCTTGGAAATGTTTCGTTATTCATTATACTCTGTACAAAAAGAAAATATAATAATTGCAATTGACACATTGGCAGGTTTAAGTTTAGACTCGGAAGTTTGTGATTTTTGTGACAAACACTTACATTTAGGATTCGCATTGCAGTGGTAGAAAGAAAATTAATCGCGAAGGGGTCGCAAAGTATCATGGACAGATCTCCTAAGAGTTTCTCTTGACCTGGTTTTATACTATCTAAAAACCCTTGCAGCTCACGGGAACGCTTTACGTCCAAATTTTTCTCTCGGATGCAGGCATCCATGCACCATGTAAACTTGTGACACGGATCAACATTCACGATATCCTAGCAAAATTACATGCAAATGCAAACATTACAATTACTTTTTAGGTTGAAGCAGTTTAAAGGTTGAAGGTATTTTCAAGGAATTATTGGTACGACATAAAATCGACTTACATTTGCTTCCAAATCGTGCAACGCCATCAAAAGTTCCGCACGCAAAGAACAATAGTGTACATTTTTTGTTCTTAAAAATAAGGTTCGTAAAAACTGAAGGATCATGTCGTAGAGTTTTAGATTATTTCCAATCATATGAGAGAGTTCTTTAATAATTTCGTCTTGTCTTCGAACCTGCAAAACAAATTTATTACTTGAGAAAAGCTGCCACATATGCGTATGTATGCAACGTATGCGAACTCAGTAGGCTCTTACCTTAGGTGAACTACTAAAAAATAAATTTTTTGTACTCTGGTAATCAAAGAGCATTTGCTCCTTCCTCTTGATATATTTGGTGAAGAGGGGCGTGACTTGGTCGCCAAAAAGAGACTGATTATCCTTCCATATTTGTCTTTTAACTTCGGTGTCGCATTGCTCGTATAGTTCTTTGTCATTAAGAATAACTTCCAGATACTTGTCGTTAATTTCTGTCATATTTTTCAAAACTGCCAGCACCTACATAATCAACAATGACACATCAAATTTGAAGACCACTTCCCAGCTTAATGGGGACTGGATTACTACACATATATTGTCAACTTTCTTACCACAGGTCTCAGCGGTTTAATTTTGATAACTGGAAAGCTTTTACTCAACAATTCCTTCAATTTCTTTTCCTTCAACTTGCTGTCTTTCTGTCCGATCTCATTTATTTTCTTGATGAGCGTTTCCCTCAAGGCCTGCAGAAAAGCATAAAACATTTATTGTATCATTTAACTAAATAAATTAGCATCTAAATATTTTTAATTTAATAAATCATTATTACCTCCATGACAGACGTATGAAAATCCAGTCGAGGTATTCCATGAAGATCTAGTAAGGGTAACATTGGTCTCAGACTAGGTAGTAAAATTTCATTTTCATTCTGCAAAAGTAAGAATATTTTAATTTTGTATTAAATATCGTCTGAACTTAACATGAAACCAAAAAAATGCATAGGGACCTTTCTTCTCATAATAATGGTAAATCGTCCAATTATCACCAACCTGAAATTCCTCAATAGCCTTGAGCGGATCTGAACAATTAGTTAAGGCATCCCTAAGAAAATCCCTTCCTGGAATACCAATTTCCTCCAAACCAAACCCTTGTGCAGGTCCTGCGCCCCCTGCACCAGTTCCTCCAGGCGCAGCGTCTACTTCCATCGGGGTTGTTGTTACTGCTGACGCGGCTCCTCCACCGGTGCTCGTCGTCGACTTCTTTATCCGCTCAGACGGCATCTCTCAATTCGAAATCGTAGATGACCTGGAACTCGTTAAACAACACAACTCCACAGGCCTCCAGCTAATCGAATGTTATGAAAGCAACTAACTGGTTACTGGTTAAGTAAATGGATCGTTTCCAATTAAATTATCCGACAACCAGATAATAATCTCCTTCCCAAGAACTTTTTGTTTATGTTTACATCCACAAGCGCATGAAAATATATGAGCGCAGCTATTACGAAAATAAGGTATATTTTTATGCATATATGCGCTTATGCAGATACACAAGTACAAAATATACACATTTTTAGGTACATTTTTAGGTATGGGACGATACTTTAATTACGTTATACAAGGGGGTAGGTGGATAGGTCACTGAAAATATAACGCTAATGCATTTTAAA
>JAQFZW010000565.1:0-52425 GCA_034687055.1 Heteromurus nitidus
ACCCTGATTTTTATCCACACATCCACACCATGCAAGCGAGCTGATAAAAGCTTTGCTCGCATTCTATTCTGTGCCTACTTGTTAATACGAAGTCCATGAACTAACTTCTTGTTTCGTTGTCTGATATTTTACTTGCAACCCACCTCAGGTGGAATAAATTCATTTTTACTTCATTACACACAAAACCTTACTTTTACACATTTTAAAGCTGTTATTCTTCATATTTCCTAAAATCACTATTTCTGCCTCAGAAATCATTTTAAACATCATTTTTGCACCATACTGGTGCTGGTCCTTCATTTTAACCAAAGCATACACAACCTACAGACCATGAGTCATTCATTCCTTTGCATTCTTTTTGTCCTATCTATTCAGTGCAATATGTCTCATGCACGCTATAACTTTTAATATGAACGACTTGTTTCTACAGACAAGGGACTATTCAACTTGTACATCTCATCTTGACACACGACACAATCGCAAATACTAATTTTCAAGAGTGCACAATGTATTATGTCGTTTCGTGAGAATTTCCCACGTGAAGATGCAAATTAAATAAATTTATCAACATGGCGAACGAATTACTTTTGCAACGCCATTTTAGTAACAAAGACCGTTCTACTTGTACTGTTACTCTATTATACCTATCCATTTTGCAAATGTTCAATAGAATTTTTTTGGGAAAGTTTATTGTTTCGCCCTGGTCTGGTTATACTTGGCTTTGGTTTAAAATTGGGAGCGATTTAAGTCAAAAAGTATCAAAGATTGTGCATAAGCTCATGGTCAGGATCTCTTCACACAGAAGAGCACGAGCATCTTAGATCATCATTGTTGTGAGCTTCATGTCTTTCATCGTCGTGATGTCGTACCTCGTTGCAGCGGTATGCAGATCGATGCAGATTTTTTTCTCGTCGTTTCAGTCTCAAGTGACTTAGTACAGCCTCACACGAGATAAACAGTTTGAACACATCTGTTGTGTATAGGCTATGAGTAGGGAGAGTGGGGTGTAGGCTGAAAAATGAATAGCAAAAGGAAGGATTGAAGACAGGCGAGACCTTAGTTTCTAAAAAAGAAGCGACTCTGTACATCGTCGTGGCAGTGTGGAGTGGAGTGCATTTTCCCGACCTTGATCTATAAATGGAGTTGTACGTGTAGCCATTGCACTTCACTAGCTAAAGCTTACAACTTCTGTGTAGTATGACATGAGCAATATTTCAGACCAAAAGTTTTCTCGTCTAAAAAAGGACCACGTAGAACACGAAGTGAATCATAATAGTTAAGGTTCAAAGTTTAGGGCTGGTATCATAATCACTGCTAGTTTTTATTTAAGTCATATTCCAAATCGCTCGTTGCTCGTCTCTGCTTCGCTTTACAAAGTTTCAACATTCATTATAACAAGAGGCTTTGCAATTTTTTAGCTGAAGCTGAACGAAATTAGGTACAAAAAATGAATGGGCCAACGTCATGCAAACTAAATTGGCAAATGTGGAGCTGATGTCGTAACATATGGTTTTACGATCATGACAAAAAATTGTATCTGCAGAATGTTTTGAAGGCGAGAGGTAACTACATAGATTCAAGGTTTTCATCTGGGATTTCAAAAGCAACAGTAGATCATCACAGCACACTCATAGACTCATACTCATGGCTCGTTCGACTTTTACAAAGCGTTCAGTTATATCATCGAATCTCAATGAAAATCGAAATGATGTACATAATTTTACACTTTTCATGTGTACGTTGCGGTGTGATAATGATAATTACATTGTGGTTTCATTTACTACACCAATTACGCGTTGCATCTGAAATGGCGACAATCTGATGAGGAAATACATGAAAAAGTGCAGCGGAGCACGGTTTGTAAATTCGAAGAGGAATCTCGTGGGTGGAGTATATTTAAGATCTGAAATCACAAAGCGTGCGAAGATAAAGATTCCACCCTCGCCTGCGTCTCTAATCTCCATTCCTCCATGTCAGATCTACTCAAAATGCGAGCAAATGAGTAAGTCAAGCCGTAATGGGCATGGCCATATATTTTGCCTTTGCCTTGTCATGCTAGCGCTATATACATATACGATATGACAACTCTGTTTCGCAAAGCTCCTCTTCTGTTTAGCGAACACAAACTATATCTCTTTCAAGAATCTTTTTTCTTGCTCTCCCTCTCCTAATCTCTTTCTTGAGAACGGTACTTGATGCGAAAGCGAGCACACAAAAGCAGTTTCAAAGCCGTTGATAAATGGATGACGTACACTTCTTGAGCGAAAAGGATATTTTGTAGAGGTTCTTGATTGAGTATTGAAATCGTCGACTATATTGGCACTTTTGCACGTTGCTCCCACCCATGGAAAAAAGCTGTCGTCATGAAGTCTATGTGAAATTGTGTGCGGCAAGAGGGCAGAGATGAGAAAACCCATGCAATGCAGATTTTTAGTGGCATTACAAATCTGGTCGTTACTTTTACATCTCAACTCTCGTAAACTTTGTTTCGAAGCAATAAAACCGTTCTCCCATACTTGTGCTTCACATCTCTCTTGATACTTACCTTTTCTACGGTGATTTTCATTACGCTCTAATAAGACTCCCCTCGACAAGACTTGGCGTCGAGTGTGGAGGAGAATGTGGTGGCTCCTTGCTGTGCTTGTGCTTACATAAAGCTTGTATCACATTAACACTCGCATCTGATGAGGAAGGGATTACACTTACACACGAATTGAAATAGGGAACTGCACTCTTCTTGTGTCCAAAATGTGTGCTGTGTGCACGATACATTATATGCGGAGAGCCTTTATCTACCATCTCCTCTATTACATGTTCCACCTTGCATTTTCTTTACCTTACATTATTACCTCATTTTTTGTAACGTTTTACAATTTCAACTTGACGTGAACAAGTATTACCTTGTCTCCTCGTATTTCGTTATCCTCGACTCGAAAAATTTTCATGCACAACAGATGTTGTGTATTAACACACAAGATAGTAGATAGGTAGTAAGCAAGTACATTTTATTACATCGCATTGTTACAAGTGTGATACCTGTCCGCTGCTCTTGTGAATGTTGATCTTCAACTTGCAGCTGTTTTTTCATTCGTTGTGGATTTGTGGAGTGGAGTTGAATATTATGTAAATGTGAAAACCAGCTAGGGCGAGCGAATATGTTGTGTGGGTTGCTCTGAGATGTTCGTTTATTTTTTTAATACGATGAGGTTATGCAGTAGGGGACAGTAGACAGACTCCTCATGTTCTCGCATATCGTCATCATCATCATCAGAGAATGGAATTGAATAGATATTTGCCATTTTCAGCTGTGTCCTGTGTCCACACGCTCAAGATCGTGCATCCCTTTCCCCGCAGTAGTTGTCCAATTTCTAATCAGCGGGTGTTGTTTGTCGTTTTCTCAGGACTATGAACAGAGACTGGAAAAACGCGACAAGTTACAAACGAGTGTTTTTGGTGGTTGTATATTGTATTGTGGGAAAAACTTAATTAGGAAATTGAAACTAAACTGACAAACGACAATCAACCGTTGCCGCTTGGTCTTATTTGTGTTTGTAGCGTTCAAGCACGCAATGCTCGGTAAAAATTGTTCGTTACGTGATATTTCTTTGATGGGCAAAGAGAGTGCTTCGATTATGATGTACATTTTTTCGCTAATGGATTTATGAATGGCTACACGAAAGGTTTTTGTAAAGGGATGAGCACGAATATGTGTGGTTAGTGCGGTCGTGTTCCGAAGCCGGATCAGATAAATGGAGATTATTTTTCTTTCATTCGAATGTCGTTACCAGCACCCACCCAGGTGACACGATGACGATCCCTAATTAAAATGGAATTAAGCGTATATAAACCATTCCCTCAAAGTTACACAGACGCAAAGAGAAGGGGATTATAAAGTATTGAGTCAGCGAAAGCGAGACAGTCGTGTGGTAGCTTAACTCGTGTCATGTGTGTTCGCTTTTTATCACATCTCATCACATAGTGTTGGCACTCTCCAAATTTCGCAGCCATTTCACGAACGTGTGATAAACACTTCCTTCCAACACCGGGTCTCATTCTCATTACCATTCACTCTGCTCCAAATGGGAACACGGTGAAAAGGTCACTTGCTGACGAAGACAACTGAGAAGGAACTTTTTTATTACAAACTTTGCACTGTCATTTGAATGGGATCTTCCACCTTAAGTCAACTAAATAACGAGTTTGATTCTTGAACCCCGTTTATTGAGTCTGGAGTGGAACTGGAATTGACATTTCTGCGCCGAACAAACACATTCATTGATTGGGTGTTGTTATCAGCAGAAATTTGAGTAAATATGAGTAATCTGCAGCATTCTGACAGTGGAACGTGATAACTTCAGAAATAGATACATGCTCTCATGGAGCAAACATTTAGTCATCATCATCATATTCGATTCGCCATCCTGCTTTGGCTCCACAAACAAAAATACTGTTTGTATGTGCAGCATACACACACTCTCCTCTCGCATACATTCTGAGTTAGCATATTTTAAGTCCATATTTTAAAAAGAGGACTAAAGGAACTCCGGTTTAATCTGTTGTGTGTTGTTCATTCAGCGAGAGTGGCTTCTCACTCCGCAGTTCGTTTGCATTTTTCATCTCTCACTTGTCAGTGATTGCGAAAAAGGGTTAAGAGAAGGAACCGTTACAACTCTCCCTCTACATAATATAATATTGAGTTCGTCAGAAGAGTGAATGTGTTGTTAAACCAAAGTTTCGAGTTTCGTACTGAAATAATATTAACCTTCAGCAGAGTGTTCAGAGTACGTATTTTACAGAGTTTCGCAGCAAGTGGTCTTTTGTGAGCAACAATTGGTTCGTTGGATTGCATACTTCTCACCTCATCCACCTACCCACACGCATCTACATTTTGTGCTTTATGAGTATCTCGTATCTCAATACTTTTTTTGCGCTGAAACCAACAATCAATCTGTGAGATGAAACCTCAAAACTAAGGCGAATTGAGTGATGATGATGATGTTTGTGTTTTGGTACACGGCACGAAGCTCATCTCATGAGCCGATACATCCTGTTAAACATTCAGTAAAGTCTGCGCAGTGAGCTATGATGAGTCAGTCCGTCGTTATGAATTATTACAATTACGTGTGCACACAAATATCATTATCCAATTTCCACAGTTCACAGTGAGGAGAATAAAAATAGGAATATAATTGGAAATATTGCGAAATGCTGACTCTCATCACTTTCCTCTCTCGCTATTGCATGTGTGTGTGTGTGTCTGTCTTTGACCTGAGCAAAGCGGAACGGGAACATAAGTGCGACTGCGAGCAGTAGCTTACGTGCAGTATGTAGCAAAAATAGTTTTGCACAAGTAGCGAACACGTCCATTCTTCATCTTATCCGGTGTCTGGTTACACTTTGTCGTGCATTGCATTTCATGCCTTCATTTTTCTACGAAAGTAACGACGTAACATTTTCTTGAAATACGATTTTACGTGAATTGTACTTGCTGCGAATTTTTTCACAATGAAACTGGAAATGGCCTTTAGAAGAGGAGTGTCATCAGAGACGGCTGAATTTACGGGGGAGTTGGAGTTATTAGAATAACGAGCTGAGCGGAAAATTTTTCTCCACTTGACTACGCTGCCAATTTGTAAAATGTGACTAGGCAAAGTGGAATTTTAATATTAATATGGCCTTGAGAATGGAGAATTGGTAGACAAACAGTAATTTGTGTTATGTGTGAAAACGACAATAGCCCATTAGAGATGGAGGAACAAGGTAACAATAAGACTGGAGGTGTTGACAAGGTAGAGATAAATGGGAGCAGTGCAAGTCGAAGTCCTTTCGAGCTGCGACGACATCAGAGCTACAACGGGCACAGTACGGAAAGCAGTGAAAGAACTCGAGGGAAACTTTCCCGGTCTTCGATGAAGTACACTGCAGGAGGTGCCGTTGGCAATAAGGTCAAGCCTGGAAATCAAATCCTAAGCTTCTTTCGAAGCCAGTCTCATGAACCAAAGGGAGATATTGCAGCAGCACTAACAAGCAATGGAGACGCTGTGACTGAACCAGGAGTTGATCCCATTCCTTCCGGAAATAAACGATTGGGACGAAAGAGACCTCAGTCATTGCATACGAAAACCACTTCCAGCAAAGGCGTATTTGTCCATCGTGTGAGTGGGATTGAAACAACGCCCGAAACCCCAGAAGAGAAGCCTGTTGACCAGGTGGATGGGGACTTGGATTCTAATAGTAACAGTAATGGTTCAGTGGAGGAAGTTCGTGATGAGGGTAGGTTTCGTGGGGACGACCGAAACAATCGGGGTATTGTGCAAGCTTCTTCGGGTGGGAACAGTAGCAGTCGAAGTAGCGTAACGAGCAGTGATTCGTACGCAAGCTGTGAACTAGGAACTGTGATACGAAGTGCTAACCAGGCCGAGGGGGATGACCTTATGAGGGGTACTATGGTGGAGGTGGAAGAGGAGGAATCCAAAGATGACAGGTATTTCTTCATAACCAAAAACAAAATAACAGATCGATATTTTACCTAAAAGCGCTTTCCAAATCCAAACCACGCTAAACTTTACGCTTCCACATGCTTCTGGTTACCGTTTTCTTCTGGAAAACTGGAAAAGTCCACCTATATTTAAATTAATTGACGGAATTGGAATTAAATAGCATACTTTATTCATCTTGTTGGTATTTCTGCTTTTCCCAAACTATGCATAATTTACCAAATCGATGTGGGTTTATGTACGCATATTTCATTTGCTCCAAATTATGAACTATCATCATAACTCATCTGATAGAGCCCATCATACGAGTCTCAATCGGAACAACTCGATAATCAAACATTGACTACATTTCCCGAAAATCGTAAGAGAATTACAGTAAATTCATATATTTTACATTGTTTGTGTAAACGAGCTTCGAGGAAGAACGCTGCCCTATTATTTACTCGGCGGAGGAGCACGGCCCAACCTGACATAAGAAAATTAAAGATTCATTGGCTTCCAATTCAATGAAATTGGGTCGTGTTTCTCGTGGCTGTTTTTGGGGGAAGCGATACTACATTCTCCATATGCTCACGTCATATTCATCATCCACATTCCACCTCGTAGTTCATCATGAATTTATAAAGGGGTGCTTTGACTGCAGAAGTAAAACCGTAGGAGTTAAGGACGCTCACTTTTGCCATTAACCATTTTATACAATTCCTGTAAATAATTTGGCCCACGCCTATTAATACTAACATCAGCACATGACGGCATGAACATCATACGATTACGATGCTCCTAATACAATACGTCGTTATACAGTCGATATAACCATAAAAATAGTTATTTTAGAGGAGAGCAAAGGCAGCAGCGCAGAAAATATAGCACAAGTTCTTCGTTAGTGCCTGTTTGAGGCTACGGAGAAGATTACTCTCGAGAAAAATTGTTCCTCTTGAGTAGATACTGCTCTAAGTTGAGCAAATCGAAATCCTTTTGTGCAAATTCGTTTATAGGTTTCCATTAGAACTTCACCTCATTATCATAATCATTGTCGTTATCGATTCGTTATGCTCAATTGTTTCATTTTGAATTAGACAAACGTGTGCTCCGCCTTCATCTAATCTTTGACGTTTACAATTTTTTGACATTTGAATCTCCAAAATTGTTCGATTCTAGACACAAGGGATCCTCAAAGTTGTTTTCGTGGCACGTTTACCGATTTCACTCTTGAAATACGTGACATGGTCACTGGTGACCTATCCCACCCCTTCACGTATGTTGTGTATTGTACAAATCTCTTTGCAATTTTAAATCATTGTTCCATTTGTCTCGTAGCGTGTGTGCTTTACCAATGGTTTACTGAGGTAAATCCTATATTCCTTAAAACCCAGTGCAACGCAACAGTGAAATGAGTGATATTGTCTTAGAAAACCGCATTCGCTTCAAAAGTGCAGTAGTGATGTAACGGTACAGACCGGTTTTTTTTCTTGTGAGATGCATCTCTGAGAGTTTTGATTGTCGACTGTTGAGCCGGGGTTGAATTGTTGGCAGAAGAGTGACGTGCGTAGGTATATTTTAGATACACGCATGTGTGAATGCAGTTGCAACGGATCTTCCTCTCTCTCTTGCTTGCAGTTGCAACTCATTCAGTGTACCTATCTCGCCAAAGAATCGAGCTCACAAAACGGTGTTCAGCTCCAATTGTGGAGAATTTAAGGATTGCTTCTGCAGAGGAAATTTGCGGCTATAACAAATAGTCAATATGAAGTATCTTCGTCGTCATCCGCAGCTCAACTCCGTCATAAATTCGATAAAGTAAGTGGCTTAAAAATGTAAGAGAAGTGTGTGATTTGCTATTGCTAAATGTACAGCACTTGCGAGTCGGCTAATTTTATGTTCATTCATTTTACATCAGCATCAAGTCGATGTGGCATATGATGCATGCAGTGTATGATATATGTAATGGGTGATTACAATGAAAGATTGCATTGTGTACTGTGCTTTATGTTCTACACGTAAGACATCAAAAGAAAAAGAAGGTCATTACGAGCATGACATGATTGCTCGCAGCAAGAAAGAAATTGTTGATATAAACTATGATGGCTATGGTAAATGATATCCGCAGATTCTTACAATAAGTATCCATTCGTAATATTCCTTTATTAGTTAGCTTATGCTTAACTTCATTCATAACGAATGAACTTCATTTCCGTCTTTTGGAGGCGTGTCAAGCCAATTTACTTGAAAAGAGCACCGTGTATCCGGCACACCATAGCGTATATCCTCATCAAATTGTCTTCCACAACGAAGACTAACCCATCTAATTGTCACAAAAATCCCCTTTCCTGTCATTATATTGTACTAACATAATTCTTGCTGTTGCACTACAAATTTGTTCAAATTTTGTTTTTAAATATTAAAATATTCATGGTTGGTTTAAAAAATATTTGCATGCAAACTTAAGTTACAGTTTCAACTTGCCTCGTTCGCAAATTAAAACTGTGTTAGGAAGTAAAAACGAGGGCAACCTCGCTAAAATAACAAATATGTATTAAATTGATGGATATTAACGAACAGGGAAGCCTTCCTTTTTCCTTCCACAGCTCCACATGACATCCCTGCCAGTGCCAGTGTGTCTTTTTATTTGCGACACATACATGCATACCCATTGTTGTGGTTGATGTTGAGAAACAGAATGGAATATAATAAAAAATGTACTCCACATTAATTTTCCAGCAAGGTCACTACGCACATCAAGCGACAAGTGGAGCTTGAGCTTGGACGCTCGTGGTCCGGTTGTGTAATATTGTGATTTGTGATGTATGACAAATGTGGCGAGGAATTGAAGGTGACATGATGAAAATGCACACTCTAGTTGCATTATTTGTAGTTGAACGAGTGCGAAATTACGCTAATTGTGCTGAAAGTATTATTTGTAAAAATAATTCATTTTGCTCTGGAGTGTAGAATTTTTCCCTTATTGAACTTGAGTCCACAAAGCGAAGATGATGAAGCAATGTTTGTTTGCCCTTATGTAAACTCTATTTTTATAAATGTACGTCGGTGTGTGATAAATTTTCACCATGTACCTTATTTTGTAGTTATGTGGCATTAGTGCACATGTCCATTTGTCGTAAACGAGCCATTAAATAAATGAAATTAGACAAGGAGCAAAGAAAAAACGACAATCAGCACTTGTGTGTTTTGCTCTTGTGAGCGAAAGAGATTTAGTGGGAGAAGTAAGTGGTCTTAAAAAGTTGTAAAAAGATTAGTGTGACCTTAGAAGCCGCACTCGCACTTCAACATGTATGTATTTATATACGTCGATAGTCTTCTTCAGATTTTTTTTTGAAAGGAAAGGGAACAGGGCCATCCTTTTCTTTCGCAGATTTTCTCCACAATTCGTACGAGCAGCTGCATTAAGTAAAGTACCTGGGAAAAGAAATTGTTTGTAGCAAATTTTTGACGATGAAAAGCTCAGATGGCTGGATGGCACTCCTTGCCACATGATTAATTGCTTTTTGGCAAAGTCAACAAACTAAACTAGCTCACTGTATAGAACTAAATTGGTTGTCCTCTTCAACTACAGTCTAGATAAGTGGCAAAAACTGGATTTCCAGTAGGTTCCACCTCATCAGTTTCACAAAAAAGCCACTGTCCTTGAGTTCGGAGTCTAACACGTCTTCTCAACTTGAGACTTTCCATCAACCAGTCCTCAACTTGTGGTTGTGTAACTTGCGCTTGCTAGGTTTTTGTGGCTGAAAAACATATTTGCATTTTGGCATAAACTCGCGACCAACGTCTTCTCATTACCACCGCCTTACTTGAATTCAATTATCGACATTTTTTGTAATTTTCAACTGACAATTTGCTTGTTTGCTCAAGTAAATGGGATTTTGAAAGGTATGCCTTGTCATTGCATTCTGATACCGCACCTTTATTAACTTTTCATTACATTATGAAAGCTCCTCGAACAAAATACCTACACTGCTCTCTCGCTCCATATGCATGAGAATTTGTGATTGTAATGGCGATTGACACGGAAAGTAAACAGAAATGACGAGTCACTAGCTTGGCTGTGAGAGATAGCAACTTTCGCGTTCTCCTAAAGTGCAGTAATTAAAGATGTGATGAGCACACCGTTTTATTCCATTACGTTGACCATGAACGTTACAAATTCGTACTGGCTATCCAAACTCCTCCACAGAACTTCTGGAGACTGGAGAGAAAAACTTGAAGTTGTGTGGAAGACCGCCCAGTGTTTATGACTTTCTTGAGGATGAAAAATGATTTCAGCAAACGATTTCATTTTATACGCTACTTGCCACAATCGAAGTGGATTTTCGTCGGAAAATATGGGTTGTCTGCAAATCCCATAACTCTTTGAAGGTCAAAGTCAAGAGCGGCAAGTCCTTCAGCGACTTTTAAAGCAATTGACTTCCATTCAATAGCACACATCTGTGAACGCGATAAGCAATATTTGGGCATTGAGATGGAAGTATGGAGGGGAGACAAGATACACTCTATCTTCCCTTGGAACACGACATGCATAAATAATTGAAGGCTCTCATTCATCCTGAAAAATCCGGTGTGAAAATTCAATTTTTTGTAGCATGGCTCAATTTGCGCTTCAGAGTAAGTGCGAAGAGCTTTTATAGATTAAGATAGACACACACATCTGCGTTGACATTGGAAACTTTTATGTCGCCGGAAAACCCACGACGGCGGAAATTCACTTTTCTAAAAGGAAACAAGTGGAATGAACGGGAAAGAGAGACACTGCAGATGCTGTCTGAAACTATTCCGATACGAGAAGGCGGATGGAAAAATGAGGCGGATGTTTGTGAGAGAAAAAACCCATCTTCTTGTCTTGTGACATTTCCCCATTTTGCTATCCTGTCCTCGTCTCATGAGGATTTATCCGTCTAGTCTGAGAGGATGCTGAGCATGATGATGGGAAAAGTAATTGACGAGATCGTCCTTTTTATAGTCTTCTGCATAAATGTAACTTAGCCGCTTTCGCAATTCGTTTGCAAGCGGCAAAATCTTACACTGATGTCTGGACTGGACCCATTTTCCAGGATGTGACATGGATACTTTCTCTTTCAAATTCAACCATAAACGAACTTGCATACAATATACAACCAATTGCTTTCATCGCCATTATTATTTTAGTCATGCATCATATCCTTACGTCCTCTTGTCCTTGCACTGGGCTCACCTCCATTGTCCAAGTATGAATCCTGGACAAAAATTCGCCAGAGTAGAATTGTGTACTGTCATTGGCCAATGTTTACTCCTAAGCAGAGGACATTGTAGAATCCTCTATTATTTGTACAGATCTGCTGTAGAGTTGAGGTTATATATCTAAGCAATGCAACTAGAAATTCATGATTACGTGAAGGTTGATGAGGATGATGTTAGTAAAATAAGCATTGTGATGTAAGTTGTCTAATGTCAACAAGGCAAGTTAGCTCAGAGTTTAGCAGTAGCACGAGCAATCATTTTAGATGAGATCAAAGTCGCAATCACAAACGCTTGGAAGTGAAGCGAGAAAAGTGTGTTCAGCTTTGGGGCTGATGGTGATTTGATTTTGAGATGTGGATCGCGAGGTGACGGTTTTGTTCTCGTTCTGCTTCACTCCACACACAAATATCACTTTTGTTCCACTTTGTATCAGAGTATCACATGACCTTGGCATTGTGTGATCGTGTTCGCTTCAGCGGAAGCCGTCGTCAAACAAGCATCACTCCCAGATGCAAGTTTCGCTCCAGGTTAGAATCTAAATAATTTCTCCAGCTACTCGCTTTGTCATTCACAACTCTATATAATTAAAGCAAATGGGCCAGAGTGATATGCATTTCTCGTGTCTCTTTCGATGTGAATAAACTTCCCTAGACAGTTGTTACATTAATTTGTGTGCCAATCATTTCGTTTGAAACATTGGTAGTTGGTATTAGATTCCATTCTTCGGACAGTTCACGGGACGAGTCCTGTTTTCGTTGACGGATAGACAATTACGTAGTGTAACTCGATGTAGACGAGCATATTAATCGACTTGATGAGCTCTCTGGTTACAACGATTAGAAAATGGCTTACGTAAAACGTGACGTTGACGTTAATTAAGAGGAATATTTATGTGGTATTGTCGCGGAAAACGGAAGTGTGCAATCAAATTGTGGTGAATGTGTAACATGTAATTGATTATCCCATGGTTTACGTATTTCTTTCTTGTAACTCTGCTGATTTACGGTTGCCAACATTTTGTCACATGGCTTGAGCTCGTCTCCTAAACTAAATTCTAATGCACTTTCATCTTTCGACACACTAAATATTTTAAAGTCGAACTTAGAGTAGAATGAAGATCAAAACATTCAAACAGGCATCAAAATTGGGATTGTTGTTTCTGAAACCGTTAGTATTAGGTCTAGCGTAACATCAGGAGAGAAACTTAGGAAATTGTGGACAAATTTTCATAAATTTTTTAGCAGAGGATGAGGATGGTGATGCAGCATGAGTTTCTCAGTTTCGCTCAGTATATAGATTTGTAATAGAACCATATACAGTCTGCATTGCATGTCCAGAGAAAAGATTCTTTCAAAAGAAGGCCCAATTTTTTGTTTGTTTCTTGACTCACCAACAAAATCAGCAGTGCGAGCATCCAATGAATTAAAGATTTCATGTATGACTGGAAATGTGGATTGGAAAGTTAAACTGGAAAACAAGTGCAACTCCAAGCTTTTCTCTTATGTCCGTGCCCGTCTCAGTTTCATTATTTATTTCACCATGCACCAGTTGAAAAAAATCTTGAGAAAAAGGCGGATTTTGTTTTGGCACAACCAACTTGCAATAATATATCTTTCAGGAAAAAGTAAGTTTAGTGTCCTTTTTCCCTTTTTGAGATTTTCGGACCTAGGCTTCTCCCCGGTTTCACGTTCCTCCGTCTTCGTGTGTCAAGTACAACTGGAGAAAGATGAAAAACATAAGAAAGACACATAAGATTAGTACAGTTTCGCTTTCGCCGCAGTAAAAAGTCCTTCATCCTGGTTAGATAAAAGTGATAAAGGATAAAAGGCGGACTTGGATTTGTTGCTTTTTTATTTTTCCACGAAATGAGATTGGGATTGCAGCTGTTCATTTTTGTGGTTGAGAATGAAACATAATGCTGCATTGCTGGCGGGGCGGATGAGCTCACTCCCTGAAATTCTAGGAAACGTATTACATTTCAGGCTACCTGTTGACATTACCTTCGGTGTTACTCTATCTCTTGGTTTTTTCTCCATCTTTACGGCTGTCTTACTGAAAGCATTCATAAACACATCTCGTGTCATTATTAGTTGTGGGGGCTTGTGTTCGGAAGGAGCTTCCAAAAGATAAAGCCACTCTCCAGATTGCCTTTCCTAGGAAGTCACAAGTAATAATGAAATGAAAAAAACTATTGGCTGAATAGACGTATAGAATCTCAACAGTTCCAATCCAACCAAGCTAACTCCAAATTATTTGGAATTGGAATGAAATGTGGTTCGTCAAGGCACAAGAGTTGCCAATGAGAAGAGTGAGTACCGTGACATGGGTTGGCCGATCAATGAACCCAGGTTTTGGTAACTGGTAAACTAACCTGCAATTACAATATCTCATGCGAGTGAGTCGACTGTCAGTGTGTATCATCATATTTCACTCATATTTTCATGTTCGGCTCCGTCTTTCGCAACGCATTTGAACATCCCAATATTCCCAATAAATTAATATTCCTGCGAAACTCAAGGAAGCCAACTCACATTTCCTTCTCTAGACTTTTAATCAATTCCTCTTTCACTTCGTCAGTTTATGCGGAATATCGCATTCGAAGAAATGGGCAAGCAGAATGTATTCAATTTTGAGTTGATGGGAGCCTACAAAAAGATGACGGTCTGAATAATTTCCAACCTAATGCTCGCCGTCTCCATCAAAAATCCGTCATTGCATTTTTTCCCGAGTTTCTTATGCTCAAAATTGTGGAAACCGTAAAAGCAAGCCCGTGGAGTCGAAACTATAGAAGGGGACATGTATTGATTTCTTTCCAGTTGAAAGGCTAAATAATGCTCGGGTGAATAATAATTGATGGGAGTTCTGGTCTAAAGACCTTGAAACTGAATTGAATCGACAGACACATTCTCATGCCATTTTCCGGAGGACACATACACGTGCCAAGTCATTCTCTGGTTGTTTCCACTAAGTTCACGTTCAAGGATCCACTTATAAGGTGCATAAGCCAAGGAGAACATAACTAATATAGTTATATTCTCCTTGGCATAAGCAGCTCGATTATCACGTGATTATTAGTATTGGCTGTATTGGTACGTTGGAAATCTTCAAAACAGCACATAGTTGCAATTAGTTTCGAATGTGAAAGGAAATTTCCATTAGGTGAAGGACAGTGAAAGGAAATCGAGTAGAATATCGAATGATAGTGAGGTCTGGCATTTTCTGATCTATCTGATAAGAAGCAGAAAGCTTTGCATAAAATATTCTTGCCGAAATGGCCAAATACAATACTCGGGAAACTGTCATTTGTCCACGTACGCATTCACTTCACGCAGGCATATACCCTCACCGAATTACACGAATCTACTTCAGGTTGTCAATAAATTCATGCAATAATAATGAGCCCTGTTCCTCGATGATTCGTTCCAGTTCCACCGGGTTGCTCATATCGAAACATGAAATGGAAAGGGGAAAGCGTATAAAGCGTTTACACATACATGAACATGTTCCACTGTATTTCTACCAAAGCAGTACAGTTTTCCAATTGAAACTAGCCGTCTTGTCGAAAAACTCGACATCATCGATTCAAAGTAATTGTCTAGTCCATACCAAAGAGGTTTGCTGCGGTGCGAGTTGTTGGAATGAAGTGTACACCAGCAGTACAAAATGTACTGCGCTAAGCGTAGCGCAGTCTTTGAGCTGTGTCGTTGAAAGCGCTTTCCACATCAAAGTTCTTTGGAGGCTTTCCAGTCAATTTTCTTTCCTTGTCAGAGACATGTTTCACCTTTGCAATTTTTTCCATTGACAAGTGAAATTAGTATGGACACTAACCAAATGTATTCCACCACAGCATAATAGCAACTTGGCCAATCTGAATCTCTCCTTCCATCCATTGGTGCGCATTTTAAGTGAATAGTCTTTGCAAATATGCATCTTCGCTGGGATCAAGTTGTCCGTCTCAAGTTAAAAATGAGACGGTGGAAATCGACAAAGTTGCCCAGTAGCAGTGGGAGTAACAGCGATGGCGGTTGCGTTGTCGGTCTTCCCCGAGATCAGCAAAGTTTCCATTCGGGAGTGTGCTACCTTCTTGGTTCTACTGATGACCCAGGTCAACAAGCTGGAGAGGATGGGCTATTGCGAACTCCGACAAACCTGTTAGCTCATCAACTTTTTTCCTTTTTTAGCTATTATTTATTGTTCAATATTTTTCAATGTGACGTACAAAATTTAGCAACACGTCCACACCTCCGCGATCCCAAAACAAAAAGGCGATAACTTTCTTAATTAGGCTGTCCTTCCACACATACATTTTAAACGTCAGTTGGAAAATTACTGATGAATGTTTTTGGGGTTTGCAGTAACGTTCTAGGATACAATCATAAAGCTCCTTGAGTTAATTGAATTATCTGCTTGGTGTTGATTGCCATTCAGTCATTCAGTCTCCACAACTCAACAAGCTTTATTGCTGATGTTGATAATTCTTGTCCGGTTTTTGCTGCAATAAGGTTAATAGCAGGCTGCTTATAACATAACTCAAGTCGACGAGGTCGTCATTACTTTTGGATGCAAAATAGACTGGGGTTTAATTGCATGGATTGCATTCGAGGGATATAAATGTATACTTTTAGGTTTGTTGTCATTCCAATCCATCCATTTCACTAATCGTGAGCTTCCTTATCAAAAATTTATCTAGCCTAACCTTAGACTTCCACTTTTCTATCATTCATTTACTTTGACTTGTAATGCGAAGTGCTCAAATTAAATGGCTGTCGCTCGCAGTTTCTCAATGAAATCTCAAATCATCTTTCTCTTCAAATGCCTTTGGTCCATGTCACATTTTGTGATACGGAGATAAAGTCAGGATAAAGAACTATTTCCTTGTCACGCGGATTGTGCATGCGGAATAATGACTGTCTGAGTTTTGATTTCGTTCTTTCTTGAAAAAATAAATCATGTCTTCATCACATCCTTTTCGATATCTGTCTCAAATGTAATCAAGACATTGAGGTCTTTCTTAAACTCCGTGACAAGAAAAACCAAGAGGAACTTTTGAATGCTAGCTAGAATGAAACTTGTGTGAGTGGGCGTAGTAAAAATAAAGCGTAAAAACGTAGAGGAGCAGCTGTCGTTGACTTCTGTACTCAAAAATTGGATTACAGAATCTACGATCTAGTGTTGCAAAGAACTAGCAAAAATAATGTAAAAGAAGACTGGAAGTTGGGACTAAAATGAAGAGCAAGAAGGCACACTGCTGAAGGATTACGTGATTTTTGCAGCTGCAGAATGAAATGAAAAGAAATACTGTTAAAATGTTGATAGGATATGACTGATATGATATCCTATTTCTCTCTTTTGACTTATCATTTTCACAGAACACGGGTAAAATATGAAATTCACTACTTCGTGATGTGACTTGACTACATTTGGCACATTTGTTTTAGTCCATTTCCAATAGATAGGGAAATGGTCTGAACTGGAGCATATGACCTATTGAATTTTTTTTGAAGTAGTTCATTTCATGCACATATGCTTTATGTATTATGTATATGAACTTATTATGGAAAATATCATTTCTATTCCTCTTGACACATTTGTTGACAGTATTGATTATCGTGGTATACGCTGTACATTTGGAGTAAGTTAGTTCTATCCAGTGTCAAGCTGCATGTTATTCTCCACTGACGATGAGTGAGTCCACTGTCACTCGGCGATAATGAAAAGTCAATTATGTGCGGGTTATCAAATCAAGGGAGTTATCTCGGTGCTCATGTGCTCCACCTGCCTCTCTCATTTGCTGTCCAATCTCTCCCACACATTTCAATGCAAACTGCGTTTGAACTTTGGCAATTTCCAGTTGAAAATCTCTTTTATACCTCTGCAAAAGCAAAGTTGAGTTTACCAGCAGGTTTTTCATCATCATCATGTCACAAGAGCACATGACATCCAACGAATAACATGCAACTGTAAATCCTAAATCCTTCCTCTTCACTATGTCGCTTTGTTTACCAACTTCAAGTTCCATATACACGTCGTGATTGAGCTCACGAGCTCTCAACCAACTTCAAGATACAATTTCACAAGAACCACACTCAAAGGGTACATGCTGAGAAGTATTTTCCCCAAATGAGTTCTTATGTATTGTGTCCGAATGTGGATGTATGCCACATACATACGAACATATACTCTTACAAGTTCCTCTTTTTCTTTTCCCTTCTCTACTTGCGATGTTGGTTTTTGGCCTATTCATGATACGTAAGGATCATACTGCAGACATTCAAATGTCCACAATGTAGCACAGTTGTATTCCCAGCAATCCCAACTCGGAATAGGGAATATCAGCCTGTTGGCCAAGTAGAAATGTGAATGTATGCCGCAAGAGATTGTGCTATGGAGCACATGGTCACAATCAAGCACAACAAAAAAGAAACGGCAAAACACACATATATAATAATCCACGTATATACTTCTTATTACACTATGTACAAACTTGATCAAAAGTTCAGTTATGCTAAGCGCTGACTTTTTCGTCAGTCCGTCTGTCTATACCCACAATTCTATTTACTTTGCATGCATTTCATCGCTACTGCCATGCCACTGCATCACATTTTTTCCCCTCTGGGCTTCCTCTCTTCTCATGCTGGCTACGGACCCCAACTAAAAATTGTTCACAGCGATCATGAAAGTCAACTTAAAACTCGAGACAGTCATGCGATGGGATGCAATGCTATTGTCTACAAGCATCAATAATGCAGTCACTCTGTTTAAAGTCAAGTCAAAATCAACTCGTGCACAAGTTGTACACACTCAAACCATATCATAGCACCATTTTTCCAAGCTGAGTGAGAATGGGAAAAAGCTACATTCCTATAATTCACATCATCAAAATATTCTGCCATTCAAATTTGTCAGTTTGATTCTACTTGCGTGTGCGAACGGTTCAATGTGTTGTAGGCGGAGAGTCAATTTAATTCGTTCAAGAGGTTATTTTTCGCCTGTTGTTTGTCCTTTTTGTGGCAGTTGTGCCTGTGTGTTCGCTGTGCGGTGCCCATGCTATGTTTTTTCCAGAAACCAGAGCACACAAGCAATTGACACACGTCGATATCTATTGTGAAATCCCCATATCACTTTGTGGTCGTGTTTGACCTCATTGAAATGGCAATATTGAATTACCTGGAAAACAAAAAGCAACTCCCATATCTCCTCCATTAAATAATTGTCAGAGCCGTGCAAAGATACAACACAATGCAATTGCACGTCCAGTTGCCAGTATGTAGTGAGACTGGATAAAACTTGGATTTTTTTGGACATGTGACTATCTGAAAAGGAAGTAGAAGTTGTTTACCTTGTCTCAACTGTTTCCCTAAGATTGCAGTGTGCAGTTCGTGAAGATGAAGAATGATTGATGTTGTGTTTTCAGATTGAGTGGTGCTGGCAATCTGTAAATATTTATGCGGTTTAGTGTATCTTATCAAAGAGTAAATAGAAGCCAGAAAGAAACTGTTTTCGCATCTGTTTTGTCAATAAATGTAGGTGTTCACGTTTGAGATGTGTGTATGTGCTTGAGCGCACAGACAACAGTGGTTTCCTTCATCTCTCCAATCCAAATATTTGCTTGTGGAGTTGAGTGTGGAGATGAATGACCCTGTTTAAAGAGTTGTCGGCTTATCTTCAAAGTTTCTGCAAATATGTATAATTAACTGGGGATGAACTACGTTGTGGTGAACTGTTCTCCAGCTCAAAGTGAGATGGAATTTCCGGTTTGTTGTCTTTTGGCCAGTTTAATTATCCCACCTTGATGAACTCACAAAAACGACCCAGATTACGAGATACCGCTTTCGGCAGATATGAATGTGGTGTAGTAAAGAGGCTACCAACCTGGAAAATAATTTATGAATAACAGAGAGAAGTGTAGCTCATTTCCGAGAAAATGAAAGAAGGGAAAATGTCGGTTGGTTGGACTGGAGATTGTGTGCTGAGATTAATGTGAAAAGTTTTCCCTTGGCTTTGATGTCCAAGGCAATTGTGCAGCGACACAGTTCCAGGAAAATCTAGGCGAACAGAAAAGCAATGTGAACGTGCATGTACCATGTGTTGACAAGATTATTAGGAACGTTGGAGCGTAAACTTTTTGCTAACAGGGTGGGCGTGGAATGGGCTCCATCTATCACCGCGCCCTTCGTAGTAATATTTAGATTCGAAATGTTAAACGACTGATTCCCTGAAATGAAAACATCTCTTGTCAACAGAATAATATATTTGAATCCTTGAAAATGAGTTGTATACATAAGTAAACGCGTTAAGTATTTCGCAATGAGCACCCCTTCCGTTGCAGAGATGAGGGGGGACCTAGTCGGCAACTTTGGGGAGAGTGTAAGTGGGAGTCGGCGAAGTGTGAGTAGCAGCCACAGTAGCAGTAGCAATGGTAGTGGTAGCACAAGTCCAAATGGCGATGATGGGATGACGATGTCGGCGATGATCGCAAATGCTGGAACTAGTGAGGATGAGCCTTTAACTCCTGAGGAGAACTTGAATTCTCCAGACTGGTAAGAAGGGATTTATACAACATCCAATGAAAGAATTCTCCAGTTTCGAGCATTCTCGAAGTATTGTGGGAACTTCTGGTTTATGGTAGTGGTAGTAGATCGATGGAAGGAAAAGATTTCATATTCATAAAGATATACTCATCCGTCTGGAAATAATTTGTAGCTAAAAGTTGCTGGTTTATATCTTCGCTAATGGATGAACTGTGTTCGCAGAGCGTTCCCATTTTCGGTGACTCATGCAATCATGCAACGCAGTTTTTCTCTTTTTTCTGACATTCATTTCATCTTTGTTCTTGGAATGAGACATGTGTATGACCTTGCTCTTTCGGTGGTGCATTTTAACTGTTTTGTGGAAAGTTTATGTATCATCTTGCATATAAAAGATATTGATACTACCATATTTCACAACTCATAAATGCGTCTGCAGGCACTGAAAGATTTCCTAAACTCGTTTAGTTATTATCCACGTGAATGTAAACTGTTTATGGAGCAGATCAGAGTTGTTGATGTACAAAACTGATCCCGTGTAAGCACCTTCTTTCGTACATCGATGATTACGTAAATCGTATGGGAATATTATTCTGTCGCAATCCCACTTGGGCTGGAATTGGAAATAAGAATCGTGGCATCAGTGGCATGGCATGCATTTCCAAGAAGGAAAATTTGCTTGGTTTTTAGTTCTTTCATGGTATAGCTTATTGTCAGAGTTTGGTTGGAATTTTTGCGGTTGCAAAGTTTGCTGATTGACTGTTTGCGTACGCAATTCAATCGTTAATGGTGTATGCTCTAGATGATAAAAAGTACATTCGAGAATCGAGAGGTGTTTTAATGACGTATTTTTCGGCAGCAGATGTGCCTTAAAGTTTATGAAAGGATACACCTGCAGATACTTCATTCTAGTATCAGTTTGTTATGAACAAAGTAAATGACTCATTTGTGAACCCATGACCAAATTCATGATAGAGAATTCAGCGACCAGAGAATTTTATTGGTTAGCACGCTACCTTTTGATACAAGTTTTGTTTGATGATTTCGGCGTTCATGTCCCTGTTCCACCAACGATGTGGGCGAGATAAGGAATAAGGGCTGCTTTTTGCCTTCCCGATGCATTTGTCATGACAAATTCTCATTGATATACAGACGCATGTGTTCCATGCCTTGGTCTTCATCGGTGGTTTCATTCCCCGTGAATTCAGCCACAGCGACTCAAATAAATCCAATCAAAAGGTCATATGCCCACGAATGACGAGCCAATATCTTTAACTATGATCACATGTAGGACTACATGCCAAATCTAAAGTTGATAGTAGCGCATTCTACTGAGAAGTAGATTTAAGTATACAAATGAGCACTCTGCGGGTTGCAAACTGCAATTTGTCGACTCCGTACGATCCAAAATTGACACACCTTTTTAGCGAATAATTTTCTCTCAAATAAAAATGCCCATTGTCTTGCTTGCATCCAACAACATCCTAGTCGTAAGTTTCTAGGAATCCCTTCATAAGACGTGCAACACGCTTTTTCTCCCCGCTCTCTGCCTGCGCTTCTAGATTGAAGGCATACTACCCAAGAAAGACCCTTCATTAATATTAATGAATGCACATGAATCTCACTAATTTCTCTCATTCTTTTTATCCTTTTTCCAGGCAATCGCTGAAGCATCTGAGCGTTAGCGCTCCTGCTATGCGGACACCGTCAACCAAGTCCGGCGAAGGCAGTGATTCGGGCTTACCTCCACAAACTTCATCCAAATCCAGACAGAAAAAGTTTCATAGACATTTCAAGACTGTTCCCCCGGATGAGAAAGTTTTGGACTGTAAGTCTCTCTTATTATTACAATGAAAGTATGTACGATAGTCTGAGAGAATCCCCCAAAGGCAAAAACTTTTTATCACTCTAATCTCAATTCGATGTAAACTCAACTTATCGAACAGGAATACGGCTAAATGAGAGTGAAAGTTCATCCTGGTCACCGACCTTTGAGCACGCACTCGAATCAACTGACCTAAATTAACTTCATGTTCATCCGTTTCCCAAAAAGAAACAGAAGTTAGGGAAATTAATAATTGGAACCTAGGCGCACTACATTTCCATACAAGAGTAATAGCGACTACAAACCGGAAGTTGGTGTGTGCATTTGTTCTTGTTCCGTGCATAATATTTGCTGTCACTCATTGTTTGCTGTGGATATTCGCTCTCTGCAAACATCGAACATGCATCACATCGCCATCCGAGCGTTTTTATTAGTATTTTGCTTCCCAAGCAAGCAACAAGCAGTAATGGGCCAAGTTTCTTGGTGAACAAGAATAACTCATAAAACACAATCATGTATTCTCAATCCGAATTCATTGCACGCGACAGATGACGACATTGCATTCATTAGAACCCACTAAGACGGAGGAGGAGGAGGAATGAACAGGACAAAAGGAAAATGACTTAAAACACGCCACTTCACAAGAATAGCATGTTATACAATATGCTCTACGTTCTGTTTTACTTTTCGCTTCTCACCTGACAGAAAACTTCTTCCCAGACGAAATAATGCTCTATACACTGTCATGCAGCGACACGTGCTCGCGTGAACCTGGAAATGAGAGCAGTGGGCGAAGAGAAAGAATGTACGTGCATGCATAGCATAAAGCTTGTTTTCCGCGTTGGCAGGTCCCCTCGTCAAGTGAAAAGTGTAAACTGAAAGGAAAATATATGCACGCATTTTCTAACTTTTGTGTGCAGACACTTTGGTATCCACTTCCACTGGACTGATGATGACTAGACTAGGACATTGAACCCTCCCTGCTCCGTAGTTCGTAGGCGAGATGCATATATAACGTTTTTAAATATTATTTTTACTCTCTTCTCTTCTCTTCGCTGACCTGGATTTGCCAAGTGGGCTCTTATAGGCAAAGTGCGTCCTCGGGAATATTGTATTTTAGGTCGCGTTCAGTCATTCTCGTTATATACAATTGGTTGAACTCTTCAGTCTCCAGCACAATAATACAAGTTTTTGGGCCCGTTTTCTCTGCCTCATTTAACAGCCTCACCAATAGAAAATCCCTCTCGACAGCTTGTCTTTTCACTAGTCTCGTCTCTCCGGCCAGGAACAATAGAAGTTTGGTAGAAAGAAGGATGAAGGTTTTTTATGATGATGACGATCTGGAATTGCGATTAATGCACTTCTAATGCATTCACTGTTATTGCAGTGTGTAGGGTGTGGTGTAGGCTGAAAAGGAAATACGTGCTTCCATTCCACATTAGATGCTCTCGTTGTGACCAAGCACTTTTTCTTCCGAAACGAGGATTACGGCTTTATTGCAGATTTTTTTAAAGGTTTTGCTCTCTCAACTCGAAATGATAGCGAGTGTAAGAAAATTGCTACTGGAAGAAAGTACGAGGGTGGGATTTCGGCAGGCGGCAGTGTAGGCATTTTGCCAAAAATATGCTAAAGAACTATTTCTTGTCTTCCTTCGGATGGTATGCAGTAAGTATGTATGCAAGTTTCATTTCATACATGCAAAAAAATCTTATTTTCATGTGATTTGTGCCACTTCCGGGTTGCTTCTTTTGAAAAGAAAATCGGCACCGGGGAAGAATAATAGCGGGTATTCGCGGGACAGAGTTTACTACTGGAGATAAGGAGTAAAGAGTAGCGTAATATAAGCATGAGCATAATGTGAGGTTCAAGATTATCATGATGAGCGTTTTTCGCTTGTAACCTAAGCTTATATTCTTTGCGAGTGGAAGGAACAGAGTTGACAATAAAGGGAATAGGTTTGTTCTCTCGGCAGATAGATATACGCAAGAGTTCATTGAATCTTTCTTTTCGCTTAAGGAGAAAAATACGCTGAAGCAATAAGGCAATAACGTTTTACTTTACACATGACAAGCGAATTAGAGGATCCTCTGGGAGTTCACTTTTTCCTTTACCAAAAAACAAAAAATATTGCGAGGGTGGCATTATTATGTCGAATGTAGAAAAATGGGAGCTTTGTGCAGTCATCCTCTGATCCAATAAAGGAATTGATGTTGATAGAGTGAGGAAAAGACATTACTTGCTCTGGAGGAAGCTCGGCAATAATGTCAGTCAGAACTCAGAACTGTCTCCCGTGTTGGGGAAGGAATTACGGTACAATTGCAGCCCACACGGCTTGTCGAAATACGCAATTAACTGAAATCTTTCGGAGCAAATCAAAAGGCAGGAGCAATGAACGAAGAAGCTGAAATTTGATATTATTATGATTGTTAGATTGATTTGAAGATTGATTCCACGATGACGTTAGACTGGTGCCAAACAGATGTTACTTTCGTTGGAGTTCCTCCAGTTAATCTAATTCAGTAGTGTAGTGTAGGTAGATTCAATTCCCATTTCTATGAACGGATGATGCGAGCGATGTTATGCAGTAGTCGGTAGCGCTTCTTGCTTTACAGGAAAAAGAATACATTCTGTGTATGCATGCCTTCTTCGTGTAACTTGTCATCGCCCACACTATTTCAATCCATGGGGAATCTCATGTGCGCACAATACACTTTTGAAAATTCACGGAAAATGTGAACTGGAGTGATACAAGATGTAGGACTATCATCCTTCAACAAAAGCTTGAGAGTTTGTAGTTTGATTGTGGACGAGACTATGAGATAACGGGAAAGGGATGTATGGCGTACACACATGTAGCTTTGTAGCTGTCGTATTATCAAACAAGTGCCATTCATCTAATGCTCCTCGCGAGAAGGTTTGAAGGAAATATAAGAAAGGGAATTCGTGTCAGGAAGGAGAACAATGTGGTGCAGTGGCCGAATGAATAAAAGGATGTCGAGAGGAGAAATGAGTGACACACATGGCGTACGAGTGGGAGACGACAAACGACTAGTTATTTTATTTGTTAACTTAACGCAGTTCCCATTCCCCACATTTTCTGGAGAGGCCACTGCTCCAAGAAAAGATTTATTCCGTCGTTCGTTCTGTTAAAACCCGGTATTTTCACTCCATATTTTTTCATTTACTCTACATTTGCTTTAGTTAAAGATGAGAGGAGCATGTCGGCAGGCCCAGATCACTGAGCGATGCAGATTTGCGAATGATATTTTGCATACAAATGGTAAAATGACTGAATGAAAGACTAAAAGTAATCGCGCCTATCCATCCCATCTTGACGAATGTTCCATAGATTTCCCGTGCCACAGAATAAAAGAAAAATTGAAAATCGAAGGGCGTACACACTCTTGAATTTTGCAAATGAGGTTATATGCCTATGGGGGTTTTCTTCGGAGAAAGTGTAGCCATCTTTTATCGACAGTTAATTCATCTTTATATTCCTCCAGACAAAAACACGTCGGAGTGTACCATTCGTTTCGATACTTTACCCATTTCCTTCGTTTGTTATGTTTACCAAGCATCCTCTGTTGAAGAGATTGATTGCAGAGAAAATGTGGAGAGAAGGTTACCTGCATCACAACTTACAGCGAATTTCGCATTCGTTTTCTAATAAAACACGAATTCAATTGCATGATCTACGCATTTTCATGAGTATGAATATTCACAAACGACGCTATATTTCTGTTAGATTGTCACGGGACGTATAAATATTTGGTTTTCATATTGTGCATTTGCACATCCGTTCCGTTATGGGAAAATTAAATCAATGTGAAAAGTCTTTGGGCATAGTATTTTTATCACGGTCACAGCCAAACTAACCGACAGTTGTGTTTTGTAAGGTGTGCAGTGGTAGAGAACAGGCACGAATTGAAAAGGAAAAGCGTGCCAAATTGAATTTATTTGAACAAAAAATTATTTTTATTGAATTCCTAAACCTTTTGTGTGTTGCAGACTATTCCTGTGCTCTAGTGGCCGATATTCTTCTCCAAGGCTTCCTCTACATTACCGAAAACTATTTTGCATTCTACTCAAACGTTTTCGGTTATGTGACGAAGGTAAAAACTATTTTCAAAGAAAATTTCATGCCATTCTTGGTAAATCCGACCACTTCGAGAATAATCATGGATTGATTTATCTTTTGATTGTGTTTTCTGCGAAAAGGTGCTCATTCCTGTCTGCTCAGTTGTCCGGATTACAAAGGAGCGGACGGCGAAAATCTTTCCAAATGCTGTGGGCGTGTGCACAAGGACTGAAAAGCATGTATTCGCCTCACTCATCTCTCGTGACACCACATTCAAGCTCATGTGCAAAGTATGGAACTACAGCATTGAGCAAGAAGCAGAGGAGATCCGTGCCCTTCAGCGAAGAGTTGCGGTAATTTCTGCAGCCTTGTTAAAAATAAGTTGTAATAGATAAAATTGTTGGCATTTATGTAATTTTGAAATGCATTTTATTGATTTACAGGCACAAGTGCAAGCAGAAGATGCATTCAGTGCAGACGTCGTGGTTCCAGACGAGTCATCGGGAGACTCAGGCAGCGGTAACGATTCCGCTATTGAGCCCTCTTCGCACAGCCCTTCACCGCAAAACACTCCAGGGATTGAGAAACTTATTCATGCCAAATGCTCCGTTGCTGCTATTCCTAGTCACTTAGCCACCGCTGGTGTAGTGGCGGGTGTTCAAAGTGTCGAAGAGAAGTCGATGACTTTGGTGGCAGGTGGGAAACTCTCAGATGACCCGAATGCGGTTCCTATTCTCAACTATCGTGGCGCAAACTCTCAATTCCGCACTTCCATTCCTACCGCTAGTAATAATCCAAATCTACACGCCGCGAGTAAGTGTACTCAAATCAAGTCGTTTTAAAAATGTCTGCCATTGCCTTGCCTAATTTGATAATTTGTTTGACAACAGCAAATGCTCATCACTTACGCGCCTCGAAACGGACAAGTAGCAGATTCTCGGCTGTTAGACAATTGGGCGTTGGTGGCAGAGGACCTTCACTCCTCCTCCTCGCCACAGCCCTTCTAGTCATTTTATTCGTGTCCGCTGCGCTGCTTCTCACCCGCATCTCAAACCTGCAGCAGAAGCTCATGGAAAGACCCGTGATACATGACAGGTGGGCTCACATTCTCCACTCGACTCGCATGCCTGAGCAGACTTCGGGTGGTATAAGCTCTCAACAACAGACAATGACAATGAGCCTTGCTTGTGCTTGGCGTGCTGACCCGCAATCCATATTCGTTTCGTTTAGGTTTCTCGTTCTCTTCATTGTCTTGTCATTATTTCAATAAAATTCGGTTGTAAAAATGAATTAGCTGACATTGCTGCTCCAGTAATAAAAATGTTGACGTGTGCTTCGTTTCCGAGTCAAGTTCGTAACGTTGTTGATGGCGTATATCATCTCAAGAGCCAGTCTATCCCTACAAAATCCCGTAAAATGCATCATGTGATTCTGTAATTGTAAACGTTTAATTTTTTGTTCTTTACGCATCTCTGTAGTGAGCAGTTTTACCAAGAGTTGCTTTCATGGCAAACAAAACTACATTCCACGACGGGAGATGAAATCCATCAGTATATCAACTCGAATCTTCAGCAAATAGTCAAGGTATGAATTTCATTCACTCATTCATCAACGATGCAAACAACTTTTTTTCCTGATAAACGTCGAATGGAGTATATCCATTAACTTTTATCGCACCTATTTTCGGCTTTTGAGTGTTTTGCAAACAAAAGCTGTATGAGTAATGAAGTGTTGTGATGTTATTGGAACAGGTGCGTGAATCACTTGAAGCGCTATCAATGCTGTTTGTCAATCGACCTCAAGGAAATGCGGGCTTGGGGGAGCCTCATCCCAGCACCATCATGACAGGAGAAGCGGATCATCATCATCACCATCATCAGGACAGCTAACCACTGCAAAAGGAATCTGAATGAGCTTTTTTGTTTGTTGTGTCAAACAAGAAAGGTTACCAAGAAAAACGTCGCTTCTTTTGTAAATACGTAAAATGATGGGGTTTATGAGAGTTGTGAGCAGTTCGAGTAAAGGCTTGAATAATTGATAGAAAGTAATTTGTAGTAGAAATGTGAATCGGTAATTTCGGAGAAAAACGACAAAAGCAACCACGCACCTACAAACGCAATATACACGCAGCATCAAGAGAGTAATGGACTGGAAATGGGAGAAAAGAATGTTCTTTTTAAGTGCTACTAAAATGCATGTGTCTATAGTGTGTTGTGAGCTCGAGAAAACGTATGGAATGCATAAGCATGGACATTTTTTGCGATGTGCGGTGATGCAGAGCGAGGAATGTTATTTTATTAGAATAGCTGCAACGAAAGCTAAAGAAAAGTAGGGCAGCTCATGTTTTTCCACGTTTCCCGATTTTCGAGGGAGAACTCCGCACAAAAAATGTGCTAAAAAGAAGCTTTAACTGTAACACTATTAATTATTTTCTTTACAAAAATGTTTATTTTTGCAAACTGCAAATTGTGGGGTTTGACGAAGGGACTTCGTGAAAATTAAAACCAGACCATATCGTTGTATAGATACTGCTTTCCTCGAAGCAGTTGGCAGAGAATCTTATAAAAGAAAAAAACCTGATCTCACGAAGAAGAAGGCCCAATCCTGAAATATCACAAATTGATTTACTTTTTGAACGCTTCGTTAAATCCTTGAATGGGGTAACGCCTGAAATAGCTTACTACGAACTGCCAGAACACAAGAAATCATGCGATCATTAGTATTCACTTATGGATGATTAGGAAAAATGTTTCAACTTGCAGCTGTACACTATCACAAAATGTTTATTGCTAACCCTTTGACTGAAATTGTAATGCTAACTATAAAGGTACGAAAATATCCTTAAGCACATTTAAAAGCAATCTCGTTGTTCAAAATCTCCTTTGGGGACGTGAGTAAATTGATATTGTATCTCGTCGTACTAAGTGTATCGTCATTTCGTTCTCGTGTGAAACTTGTAAACTCCGACTATTTGTAATTTGAATCATTCTTTGAAAACTAGATTGAGACACTCAATTCAAATCCAAAGACAAAAGTTTATAGGAATCCCGTAGGGAAATTAGAGAAGGGTTCGTTCGTAGCGTCACATCAATCAACAAGGCCAAAATCTAACCGAAATGCCAACACTCCATCAAAATAACTAAAAATGTAGGTTTAACGTGTAGATTTAAAATTTGCATGGAACAAAACCCCAAACAAAACTTTTATATACTCTCCTATCTCCTTCCCATCCTTGGGAGCATATTTATGTAAGCACTGTTTCGGATGCTAATTAACGTAACATTTGCCAAAGCATGCAGAAAATATCGGTTTGTGTAAAGTAGGAGGCTTTTTCTTCACTTCTGAGAAAGGACTGGTTCCAACTTAATATACACCTTGTTGTTATGTAATAGAGATATATGTCTCATCGTGATTTCGAGTTTGGTTGTAGGAGAGGAATATTAATTTGAGATACGAGAAAAATTCAATGTTACATTGAAACTTTTTTCAGTTACAATAACAATCTATGTATAAAACCCTGCCTGTGATTACACTTTTATTCTAGAACTACAACATAGTGGATATATAGTACACACATCTCTGTATTCACATACAGATAGTGATATTTCCTTGATTTCATTGTTGAAGCTAGTTTGATTTTGATTGTAAGAAGTCACATCACCGAGTCAGTCGAGAGATGCTTTATATGGACGGAAATGTCATCTGAAGACAGAGAGAAGGAGGAAGAAAAAGCATCGTCTACATTCAAGCATTACAAATACAAGGACATATTGAGAGAAACAAATGAATTCCTATGAAAATGGTATTACTATTCTATAAATTCTATTTGTAAGTTCATATCCGGTTTCAGCCAATGTGTTAGCGATTTCAAGACAGTAGATACAAAAATCCAAACAAATCTCATCTCGACGCAGAAAGAGACGAGAAAAAAACAAACAGTTTTTGGTATGTAATTCATTTTGTCGTTCTTGTCGATAGAATATAAAGTAAAATTTGTAAATATATTAAGCCTAGTTAATGAAGAATGAAAAATAAGTTAAGTATACATTATTTAGACGAGCTAAGGTTTTTATACCGGCGTAATCATTAGATTATATATGAAAGAAGTATAAGATGAAGAAGAATGAAGAGTCAAAGAAATAAAACGATTTATTTAAAATGTGTACGTTTCACAACTATTTCACTTTCAGCTACGATCTATTTCTTCCTAGAATGTCAACAAAGTAAGTTTACTGAAAAATTTGTCCCCCTCCCTGCAGACGAATGCGAGAGTCAGGTTGTTATACATTGTGAATGCACGTCGAGAGGAAGTGTGAAAAAGAAACAATTTGGGAGAATCAAGCGGTGCTAATTCCAACGAAATAAAAACGGATTAAAACAAAATTAAAAATTGTATATTTGCGAAATGTCAGAAAAATATTGGGAAATGACGAGAAGGGTTCTCTCCTCCACTTTTTCCGTTTCATGAAAATAAGCAACTCATTTTTTAAATTATCTCAAAGTAAAATTGTGTAATTTTAATATTTGGAATAAATTTCATTACAAATTGGACTTTGCAATGTCAAAAATAATGTGGTATTTATGAGATAAATGTGTTTCTGGAGAGAAGGGGGATGAGCATGTTGACATCAATGGCGTCTTACGTGCCATAATATAATTATATTATAAAAAGTAATAAAGTCAAGTTTTTGCGCAGAAGTGATCGCAATGAAAATACTTCGTTTTTGTTCGGATCTTATTAATTTTCATCGATATCATAGCTCAAAATCATAACACAATTATCACATTTAATAATGCAGACAGATTCTCCAGAGTGCGAATTCTGCAACACATTTTATATTGCGAGAAGGTTTGTGTACATCCACTGTGCTGGATACTATTTAAATGCACCAGTTCTGTTGAGATTTAAACTAATTTCCGCTTTCTAATTGTAAGTGCGCCACTGCATACGATTTATCCGTTATGGCCGACTACTAGTGATCGGGATTACCGTCTCCTGACAATTGCATGCACTAATTCAGAAATTAGGATCAGATAGAAATAAACTAGATGGATCAAGCGTTTTGAGAAAAATATCACGATGCTCTCTATATGTGGACCATACATGTAACTAACGTGTACCTTAAATGTACGTGCTAATTTTCTCTTCATTCAGGCTGTATGGTTTCCCAAGGACAGACATCCTTCCGGGTTCCTTATTCCTGGTGTTTGAACCAGGAACAGCGTCTCGTATCGGTTGTCTATTCTATCGCTTTGGCGTATCTTGTCCGCTGGCCCTGTCAACAATCATCGTCGTTTCTTTTTAGTACTAAATACTTATTATAATGCTTTATTGATAGGAGACGCTCCTGGATCTTGGAATGAATTGCACTTAATCTTCGTATGTGTGACGGCAGAACCACATGCGCATCTCAAGATTCGGAGAACGCGTTATGGCGAAACGAAGATACAACCTAGTTTATAGTTTAGTTATATATTTAAAGTGTGTGTCGGCTACCATTCTCATGCATTTATAGCTCACTTGTTTCCTGTTTTTTCTCATTAAAAACGTCCATCCTTCATCACAATTCACGTGTACCTCTTTTAAGCATCTCCAATACGCTAATTTCCTAATTGATTCGGTTTCTCTTCCATTCCATGTGTATATGGTTGATTAACAGTTATCCATCTTTGGTCAATATATGTACATGTCAACAGTTCAACAATGCAGAGCATACATTAGACGAGAATAGGTAGAAAGCCATATATGGGCGCGTGCATGGTACCCAAGACACACAAAGAGTGGAACCAACAACCAAGTAAATACTCAATTCTCAGAAATGACCAACGCGAGCGCAAGGAAAAGAAGTGAAATTGTATGTAGGCCAATGTGTTTTGAGTGTGTGCATAATGCATGCGGTATGCAAGTGTTAGCCAGTCGTGGAAAGTCTAATGACCAGACAGGAATACGCCACAAAACTAACAACTTCTCTTCCTTTTTCATACGTACTTGTCAATGTCGCATCTACAGAAATGTTTAGTTTACAACATAATCTAGGAAACCTGAATACTTATGCCTTCCCGATATACTTTGGAGTATTACCTGACGATCAGCATGAGTCGTTTTTGAAAGAGAATAGAAAGGTGAAGGGAAACGAAGAATGTGTGCTCGTGTGCACGTTTGCGCCTGCCTATTTTTAGTTTTAAACATTTCACAACTCTCACTTTGCTACCTGCATCGTCGTTTTGTATTTTATGACTCTGAGAGGATTAGGATTATGCGCGGAATGCCCTTTCCGGAAAGGATAACCAAAAATATGAATGCACAATGTTCATATCATTCCACTTGTTTCGCTTCACAATTTCAAGGTATTCATGCCGAAAAGTCTACCGGCTTCACTCGTCATGTCCATTACTCACTCAAAGAAAGCTGAATCAACACTCAGCCTCAAACCTAGAAATGTGCCCTAACAATGTTCGTGTTTAGTCAAGCACATGGAACATGAAATGCAAGCAATTGCAGATGCGCTCAAAAAGTCAAGAGTGGTTTAAAAATGTTGTCACCATCATAATTTGTCTATCCGGTCAATCCAGTGAAGTGCATTCGTCATTTCATTCATCCAGAATTCCAATTCAATTTCCACATAAGTGGGAACGACACTTCACGATTTACTCAAAAAGCCGGTCTGCGCAATGTGAAGTTATTGATGAAGTGTGTGCTTCACGTTTAATGTGTTGAGCGCGTATTGTGCGCAGAGCAAAGGAATGCACAAATATTTTGTAAGTTATACTAATCCACATACGAAGGTTTTATATATAGCATTTTGGTGTGGAGATTGCAACTTTCCAAGCTAGAGCCGAATTAAGCTTGATTATCCTCATTTACAATATAGGAACTGTTGTGCACCAACATTGGATTTACTCTGCACGCTTGCACCGAGCAGAGTTTTAGTTGGCACGGATAATGGCTTTTTAATACTTTTACTCGGTACTCCATCTTGACGTTCCCTCGCTTGCATGAAAGTTACGTGCTTTTAACTAAACTGATAAAGTTTAGTTAAGCTACTCGGAACTCCAATCCATATTACAGTATAAATACACATGGGCTTGTGTACATCTCTTTGTTCTTCCGTGTCACGTAAACACAACGATCTCATCTACTCATGTCCAAGAATTCTGAAGTAAGTGCGTTTTTAGCGTGGCAAATGTCATCATCATCATCATTCGGAGGAAAGAATTTTTAAGGAGAAATGAGAAACCTTTTTCTCTGATTGTAAAATGGAATGATGGTGCTGGAGAGGCATGCCACAGGGCAAATATAAATGAGATGAAGGAGACAGCATGGAATCATTAAGTTGTTTACAACTCACTACAACGCACACAACCGTCTAGCTGACAGTGTTACAAATGTCATGATTAGCCAGAGTGTGAACTAAAAATTAAAAGGCTTGGCATTTTGGTATGCTATTTCTGTAAAAAATAAAGATTTCTTCAGACAGCATTATTTAATTTTGAAGACTATGGCTCTCCCAGTTGTTGCGAGCGAAACGAGTGCTAGTGTTTTGGAGGGGGATAAGGAAACGTTTAACAATTTGCAGTATGCCACGCCAGTATTTTTGCCAAATAATAAGATTAAAAGTGAGGACTCGAAATCTGGAGAAGCGGAAAAGGCTACAGAGCCGTCTGCGTGTGTCACAGACAACGATTCGGAGTATTCTGAAGATGAGGACGACGACTTCGATGATGACAGCCAAGTCGACATTGTGGAGACTGGGAAAACCTCCTCTGAAAAAAGTCTTGAAGATTTGCCGAAAAAGAAGCGACCTGCCTGGTTGAAGTATCGTGGCATGATGCTTGCCATTCTCAGCAGTCTCATTTACACTGTTTCCGCCCTTCTTGTGAAAACGCTGGAAACTTACGATCCGTACAATTCTGCATTGTACAAGTTCCAGGGAGCTTTGATCCCAGCGATCCCGTTGCTCCTGCAGAAACGGTATTGTAGCAAAAAGGGACCTGCTGTAGTGGAACGCGTGTGGCCACTCACAGAGTCAAAAAAGTTGAAAACACTCGGACTCGTTTTGGTAAGATTAATTAAACCTCTAACGGTATTGTAATGTTTACCTTAATATTTTTTGCAAAGCTTAACTGAAACCAAATTGTTGATTACAGCTCAGAAGCTTTCTCACTTGCAATGCCCTTCTTTTACACTTCTTCTCATTGAAGTATTTGCCAATGGGCGATGCCCTTACTATTGCGTCGGCATCCGTAAGTTGCATACATCTTTTACATATAACTAGCATGACATGCTACATTCAAATTTGCCCTTGTCGTGTGGCGTAAGTCGTATTCCAATTATCAACTGAAATGTATAATTATTGGGAACAGCCAATCTTCGTCGCCATTTTGGCAAGGTTATTCCTGGGTGAAAAATGTGGATATTCTACTTTCATCGCTTCTGTCGTCTCGATGCTGGGCGTTGTTGCGATCGCTAAACCTCCTATGCTTTCCGGTTCATCTAAGATTGACATGCCCATACTGGTATTTACACACTTTGACCTTTGACTCGCTACTACATCATGTGGTAAAATGTGAAATATATAAACTATGTCTAATCTTACAGATTGGTTCGTCGATGGCATTCGGCTGCACAGTCGTATCGGCGGTGTCCTTTGTTGTTCTTCGGCACATTCGAAAAGTCCACTATTCTGTGACAACACTTGTATACGGCGGATGGGGCTCTTTCGAATGTCTCATTTTAGTTTTGCTAATTCCTGGACTGCGCATCCCCTCGCAGCCGATGGAATGGGTGCTGATCACAGGACTGGCTCTTCTCACACTCGTTGGACAATTGGCGATCATTTTGGCCATGAAGTCGGAACAAGTTGGTCCTGTCGTTTTGATCAGAACTTTGGATGTGTTGTTCGCATACATTTTTGAAATTTCCATTTTGGGAACAATGCCGGATTTGTGGAGGTAAAGCATACGTGCTCTCTGGAATCAAGTATTTGAAGTATTTTAATTAAAATTGAGCTGTAAACATGGTTGGGTTGGGTTCTTGCAGCATAATTGGCGCGGCGGTGATAGTTCTCTCCGTAGCCTTTGTCGGACTGAGAAAATGGGTGAGAAGTTTCCCCCGGGGGCATCCAGTTCGAAGAAAATTGAGATTTATCAGCTTGTAACAATAGATGCCAATCCGTTCAAGATATGTTTGCAGTGAAAATCTGTAAATCTAGTCGTGGATGCTTACATTTGTTTTTGCAGGTTATGAGCAAAGGTTGTTGTTAAAGTTTGTTACTGACATTTATGAGCCATGTCAATTTATTGCTGAGTTTTTGTATGCATAGCTTAGAATATTTCATTTTATGAGCTTAACTTTATATGCTACAAATTTGTAGTAAGATATTTTATACAGAATTTATAACTTAAGTTAAAAAACCATATATGTCAACTGAAAATTGTTTTATCAAAAATAAATCTTTATTTATCCGATTTTAAAAGAGATTAACAAGTTGCACATGCAATTGAATTTGTGTGCATTAACGTATACAAAATGCATTTCTGCACAACTTTTTTTTAGCACAAATGAGTATCATTAGCAAAAGTATGTGTTTAAATCTTTGACCTGTGAGAATGACGATAAGAAACCACCTAATTACATAAAAATGACAGCAACCCGCTATACTGGCGACATGAAATAGCCCGTTGATGGCCATCGAATAATAATGACCACGACGTGTTTTTTATCGTCAATATTGTTTTTTGTTTTAGTTTCTGGAAATCTTAACTACTTTCTACCAGCATTCTTAGTATTTTACTAATATAATCATGACTTGGAATTCTATCAAAAATACCATGTTCCAAAAAGGGCAAAAATGCGGTTCTCGAAGACTTCAGAAAATCTCCTTTCGGTGACGTCAATACTTAATAGTTTTCCTTGTCCTAATAGCTTCTCGAAGATTTCCATTTTGCATGTCAAAATATTGGAAATTTTCTACTTTCGACTGCAACGAGCGAATGAAATTTTTTGAACTTGAATGCTTAAACTTTTTTAAAAAATCGTTACCTATGGCGAATTTCCACGCTAGGACGCTATAGTAGCCAGACACCAATGCTATTTGCCTTGAAATTTACGAAAGGAATTTTTTAACCTGTTTAATGATGTTTATTTCATCTTTTCCATTGAGATAACCATCCTTAATTAGTCCATTAGTAAAAATGCACAATATTTATGTTTCGTTATTAATAATATCCAGTAGAGAGCAGGTTTGCTAAATTACTTGACGCCATTTGAAGGGGGTAACTGACAAGCATGCACGTACGAGCAATTTAGCTTTCGGACATCCGAAGCAAAGAAATGCCACTTCAGTCTTAGATTGACTGTCGTATTTTTATGCGGACATTGAGAATCGCTCCGTCTTTTCAAATTTGCGAGTGATCGCCCGAATGGAAACATAATTGGGCTTGAATGACGACCCCTGCAGTGACAACTTCAAGGTAAGCGCCAAATAGATCATAACTGAAACGAAACTGCTACTGTTCATGTGTTGCCTCACATGAACGCAGAATTTTGTTATAAATCAAGATCGACTCAGCGACTAGCAAACCTGTGGAACCACGAGCCATTATCGCTTTCAAATAAATTTTTGCGAATCGAGGAGGGTTTCTTCCGATCTTCCAAGCCGAGCCAACAATTCCGGAAATGTTTAAAGATTCTAAATCACCTGAACATTGCGAAGATCGTCCGGCAATGTCCCGATATAACTAAATCCAATCTAAGACTGGACTAGCAAGAATTGATGGACAAGCAATGAAACGATGTTGGTTGATGGTTGATACAAGAGTAAAGGTTGCAAGAAACCAAATTTACCAGTACAAAACAGTTCACGGACGCCATTGTTCTTGTCAAATATAGTCTGTAAACAGAATCTCACCCTGGGTAATCATAGTTTTGGTTTTGAGTATCATTCCTACTATTTTAATAATGAAACCTAATATCCATCTGGAATTTTATCACATCATCAATTTTTCAAGAAAACTTGCGATTAGTATAAAACGCTTTGTTCAAACTTTTCTTTCTGCCGTGGTGTGTTAAATGAACAATGGTCACACTCTCACACTATTTGTGTTTTTAATCATCAAGGTCAAGGTTTTGCAATTTCCTCGAATCCTCCCAAGGACGTTCCTATGTTCGTCTGAAGTGGATCTTTGGTCCAAGAAGCTAATGCGTGTATCTTATTTTATATCGTTAGAAAAGACAGTTGAAAGTATGCAATTAGAGCAGATAGCCAGAAGTATGCAAGAATCAATGAAACATATGTATTAAATAAAAGGTACATGGATCACACGAATGAGTCCATTATTGCAAACGGGAATTCCTTGGGGTGAGGAAAGGTAATAAAAATTATCTGTTTTGAGCCCAGTTTCAAACGATCACGTTTGACGATGCTCATCAGCAAAAATAAGACGCGTTTCGTCAAACATCCAGCAACGACTATATCATACTAACAATACTCAAAGCAAACAAATAAAATATATTTTTTGACGAGTAGATCCACGATCCAATCAATGCGTGCCTTTCTAAGCCTGACATTTATGGTTGTCAACTCTCAGCTAATTAGGAATTCAGTCATGGATCTTCTCTTCCGCATATGTTCCACTTTTCCTCGTTTCTGAACTTCCATAATGATTATGACGTTACTTTAAGCACGTAGATAGGGGATAATTACATGCAGAGTCAGGGAAGAGAGTGTCAGGAGATGAGTTACAGTTAAAACATTCTTCGAAAAGCGAAAGTATTGACGACCGTCAGCCGGTACTGATCAAAAAAATAATTTCTTAGAAATGTGATAAGAAGCTCGTTGAGATGCATCATGTTCATTCACGAGATAGCCGTTTTAGGCGAAGAATTGTCCAAAAAATCTCGCTTCAACCAAAGCGAAACAGTAGCTTTATAGTTATAAAACGATTTGCTCTCGAAAAACAAGTTCATTGAGCAACTTGTTCGTGAATGGAGCAGACAAAAATCTCCAACTGTAGCTTTCTTAATGTTTTAAATATTTAAAAAATAAAAGTTACATTCCACAATGGCTGAAGGCGACAACCCACGAGCCAGTTTTTACACTTACGGGGAGCAACTATCCAAGAATCAAAGATTGAGCAATTTTGGCTTCGTCTCCCCAGCATTTGTTCCAGATGAGGGACCGAGTACAAGTAGACAACCTGAAAATCCTGAACCTGAAGTTGAGAGGAGAGCGAAGAAAACTGTGAGCTTTAGGAACTCGACAATTAGTTTGTACAAACTTTTTCGAACGGTCAGCTTAAAAAGTCGACGTTCCACATCCACGGGTCCAGTTGAGGAAGAGGAGGACACAGACTTTTCGTCGGAGGATGAAGAGGAACCCGTCAATCAGCAATACTTCCTTCCTAGTGCGCCATTGTCATCAAGCTCTCCACAAGGTGTTCCTCCCATATCACTCCCAGTTGCTCCTGTCCCAGAGGGGGATGAAGGTGTGTCTTCGCCAGACAAAACTACCAGATTCACTTTCTCCGAAGTATCCGCCCCGGTTCCAGAATATTTTCCCGTGAGGCGACGTTCGAAATTGAGGAGATATCGAGGAATCATGTTGGCATTGGTCAGCAGCTTGATTTCTGCGTTGATGGCTCTCTTGGTGAAAATTGAAACGGAGGATGTGTTCAATTCCTCCCTATTCAAGTTTCAGGGGGCACTCGTCCCTGCTATTCCGCTACTCATTCAGAAACGCTACTGCAGCAGAAAGGGACCTGCGGTTATAGAACAAGTCTGGCCTTTGACGGAGCTGAAGAAGCTGAGAACTTTTGGACTCGTTTTGGTGAGTGAAATGAAACTGAGTTGCTCATCTGAAAATATTCGACAGATGAGGCAAGAATTGAATATCATGATTTTTTAATGGTTTTTTCTGTAGTTGAGAAGTTTTTTCCAATGTAATGCTCTCCTTTTGCACTTCTACTCGTTGAAGTACTTGCCACTTGGAGATGCTCAGACAATCGCGTTGACTTCTGTAAGTTTTCACTTACTCAAGACTGATTATTGATTTGGTATTCCGGAAATTATAATTATATTATTATTTTTCCTCCAATTAGTCCATCTTCGCAGCAATCATGGCACGGATGTTTCTCCATGAGAAATGTGGTCATTCCACTGTCGTGGGCTTATTTCTATCGCTTGTTGGAATTGTAATGATAGCCAAGCCACCAATAATATTCGGAGACGACGACTTCGATTCCGATGTTTTGGTAATTAACCAAAAAAGCATCTCTGATTCCTAAAAGCTGTTCAAAGTCAAAACGATAAATTTTCACATTTTAATGTTTTGGCAGATTGGATCTTTGCTTGGGCTCGGTGGCTCCTTCGTCTCTGCAATCTCTCTTATTATTCTGCGATACACGCGCAGAGTCCACTACTCCGTTACTGCATTCATGTATGGGGCTTGGGGGACAGTTGAGAATCTCACTCTTGTCCTTCTAATCCCTGGACTTGTCATGCCAGAACATTTGACAGATTGGGCGATTATCGGTGGACTAGCTATTCTCACCTTACTCGGACAAATTGCTATTATTCTCGCACTCAAAGTGGAGCAAGTTGGTCCAATATCGATTTTGAAAAGTTGTGATTTGCTGTTTGCCTTCTTGTTTCATCTCGCCATTTGGAGGGAGCTCCCTGACAAGTGGTGGTAAGCTTTCATATTAACATACGTGGACCAATTTTCTTAAGGTATAACATGTGGATTATATTTAACAAAAGCTGTGCTTTGATTTCAGCATGATTGGGATGCTCGTCATAGCGGTGGCCATTGTATTTGTTGGTTTGCGAAAGTGGGTGAGAAGTCATCCGCGAGGACACCCTGTCCGAAAGAGTATGCGTTTCTTCCGAACATAATAGCTACTCTTTGAGAAATACTTTAGTCATCATTTACATTTGTACATTTTGTAGACATGATAAAGTCGTGAGGAGTGAATAAAATGAATTTTCTTTGTAGTTTTGGAGAAAAAAGAGAAAAAACACTGATATTTTTTCACGATTTCACGCACAATCATCCCAATTTGCGATTTCCATCATCTATCATCCTCCAACTACCGTTGTGCGATTTCATACATTAAAAGCTGTCAAGCTGTGTGTGAGCACAAATTGTACGAATCCTACTTCTTGGTTTTCAAGCGAAATTGAGAATATCGGACGGATGCATCTCGATTCATGTTTATGGTCTTATATTTTTTCTGCAGTGTGACCAATCTGCTACAACAAGGTTTCATGTTTGAAACAAATTGTATGCGTCGGTGGTTTTGGCAGAGCGAATATATTATGTGTACGAATGTGACATCACAATTATTTTATTGCTTCTACTAAACGCAATTTCGACTACTTTGGCAAGCTCTCCATTATTACAAAACTCGTAATTAACATTGCGGCTTGGTTGTTGCGGTTTAAAGTTAAATTTATATGTGTCTAACGCGAAAGTGTTTTTGTCGTTTTCTTTATTTTTCGTATGTATTTATATCTAACAAACGCAATATACGTAATGTATGATCACACACAGGTAGAATGCTTAGGGTTTTTTTGGTAGGTCTCGAGTCTTGACTTTTGTGAATTGTGTGTCCATTAAGCACAAAAAGCCACTCTCATCATCTCGTCATAATTTTTGCATTTCATCTGCGGTTTTTATGTATTTTCAGAAAAAGTAATTCAATTCAAAATTCAAGTGCCTAGAGCAGATGAAGGAGGAAAAATGCAAATGTGATGACTTGAAGTGAAGCATTTTCTTTATGGTTAAATGAGGTTATTGCACCAGCGATGGTAATGGATCTTTTTCCACTGACACATGGTCCTTTGTGAATTAAGTCAACTTTCATACTTCTTTTCCTACACAAATTTATAATGAGACGAGCTTCATTTTTCCCAACAAAAAAATTTTGCGAACCAGCAAATGAATGAATCTAAATTACTTGCACAAAGATTCGTTTTGCTAACCAAATTATAACGAAGTTATTCAGCAGATGCAATTTTATGATCGTCATCTTCAGCTTAATGGCCTTAATGGGGATATATTAATGCGGTTTTGCTGCTTTTCATGATCCTTCGTTTGGTCGTCATTAGCTAACGGAAATGGAGGCTCAGAATAGAATGGCCTTGTTATAACATTTGTGTAAGAAGTTTCATTTCTGTTTTGTAGCCACTTCTCAATAAAATGGCTAATGAAAATTGTGGAGGAACGAGAAGCTACTTTCCAATTATTGTTGATTTTGGAAACTATGAATCGTATGGAGTCTTTTTATAATTTGAGAGGGGACAGAGAAATATGCACTAAAAAATATCAAACTTAACGTCGAAATAGTTTTGATTTTATTAAGTGGATGTGTTAGCTAAAACAGACTCAGGTTTGGTTTGTTTTTGCAGCAGTGTTTGATTAAAATTAAAACTGATACTTTTAGGTTGCACCAATGAATAAATTATTAGACTTCAAAGGCCAAATAAGTTTTTTAAATGACACAGATCAGTCACGCGATACGGTACTTGGTTGATGCGTTAACCAAATATGTCATTGTTATTTTGCTTAGACGAGCAAATTTAATTTATTACATTTTTCGAATTGAAAAGATGACAATATGACACAAATGTATTACCTTTATATTACTTCACGGCAATATGAATTATGAAAACACGAAGAGTCCGCTCGACAACGTGAGTGAAGCCTAAATGATCGAATGTACTCATTCCTCCACGGCTTTCAATCGACTATTAACTAAGAAACGGGCGCTGCTGTATTTTATGCACCTAATAAAGTAATCAACGTGTGCATATAGTCACAAACAGCCACAATTAGCTCATAGTAGGGGGAGAAAAATCGGAGACGCAACTTGTATTTGAAGGATAAGCTTAAAGTGAGTGGATATATGTGAACACACAAGGTATTCCTTTCAAACTTGCAATCATTAAAATCAGAAAAAGAAACGATCCTCAGTTGAGCCTAACACATATCTGCTACATAATGTTGACATAGCTTACATTTACATTTTTACGCATACTACATTGCAAGTGCCTTAAGTTGCACTGATTGTTGACTTGTACTAGATTCCACCCTGGGGGCTGAGCCCATAATGTACATATTTAAGTGTAAAAATATTAGCAAATGGCGATGGAATTAAAAGTGAGGATGAGAGGAGCAAGACTGAATACATTTTTAAACATGTCGTTCATGAGCCCGATTGTTGTGACTCACTAAGCTCACATCAGTCAGTAGCTCAGGTTTTTATTGCCTTGATTATGTGTCAGTTGGGCATGTAGATGTGCATTCTCGCACATCTACTTGTACGTGCATTGTCGACGCATTTTATATTTCTGCAGGATTGTTGTAAGCGTTTGCAAGACGCGATGTGATAATGTTCTCTCTTCTTTTCTGCTTGTCATCTCATCTATTTCACCATGCTCGACATGTTATCCCTGTGAGAAAATCCTTTTTTCTTCCTTCACTCCCTCAGAGAGTGCAACAATCCATTGTTGATGTGAAGCTACCTTTGCACAAAAGTTGATGTTCGATGCGAAATTGAGCATATATGCATTTGCAAATGCGTGCAGACAGGAAGGCGTAAGCAATTGTTCGAGTGAATAGAGAGACAACGAGACAAGGTTCATTTATGCACATTATTGCAACGTTCTGGCAGTCAGTCAGTTGCACACTCTGTCACCGGATGGATCAACAGAGAGAAAACATCGATTGAGTATCAACCTCACAAAGTTTCTGTTCTGGTGCTCTGCATTTTTTTATGCGGAAAAGTGAAGTACAGTTACAATCAGACAGACGATTTGATTAAGGGTTTTTGATAGTATCTACATAGGTTGGTCAACAGTGTGAAGAATGGAATGACAAGTGGGAGTTGAGTTCAGTTCCGCATCATTGACGAGGTGACACTTTTCCCTTGGTTGATTTGTCGAGACGACAATTTGCCGCGTCTCCGTTAGAATAGGTTTCCCAGTGGAAAAGTGAGATTGGAGTGTTTTGGAATGTTTGGTTGATGCGGAAAAATGTGATGTGAAAAATTGATGAGCGTGAATGAGTGCCTTTCAACGTTATGTTTAGATTTGTGTATGGATGGACCAGATATGTGTTGAGCAATTTGTAAAGGACAAATTTGTGTGGGTACGTATGCATAATTTTAGGCATAAATTTTCCACTGAAAATGTTATTTTCTTTATGTTGCTTTAATGATGTTCATTAAGTTTTCACGTGACGTTATGAAATGCTGCATGAATTATATAGGTGTGGATATGTGTATATATACAAGAATCATTTCAGTCGTCAATCTTGGTTTGGTTTTATTTAATAAGATTCTAAATTTATTTTTTAAAGTGGCTAATCTAATGACTTTTGTTTACTTTCATTTAACAATTTCCTAATTTCTTTCCGTAAAATTCCTTCCACCGTCAAAAGACAAGTACTAATTGACGAGGACATGTTAGCCATGTTATTGTTTAAATCACAATAAAAACTCGCTCAATTGAGCGTATCGAATTTTTTAATTGTAAAAATCTCACAATGGAAGCTTCATGCACACATTGAAGAACGAACTTTTATCTTGTTGAGGAAGACTTCAAGTGAGTTATCATCGCCTTTTGACAAGATGTTGCTCTTCTTCTTTTTCTCCTTTTCTGCATTTTTCGCAACTCCTCTTGTTTTTGACAACGAAAACTCCTCCGCTTTCATTTCAATCTCCTTTTAACAAGATGCTAATCTCAGAATCATGACGAAAAAAGCTGATAAACAAGTTGGATTAATTGAAACTTTATTAATGAATACGAGATACTTACCATGCGTAACGCATTCAAGAACTGGACATGTGGACAAGTACAAAAGCACCTTTGAACTCGATTTTAGTTTAGCTAAGGGATCACGTCAAGCTGTTTAGTCTGAAAGTGAAGACTTTACTTGTCATTGTCACTTATGCTCTGACAAACAAACAATACCTGTACCAACAATTCTTTACAAAAACTCACTTCCTTCCCTACTTTTTTACCCATTTTCAAATAATGAAGAGATTGTTTTTGGAAAGAGGCTGATTTTGTGACAATTGCAAAGAAATTGTCGACAAAAAACTGAAACTCGTTTCATTCATTTAAAGTAAGAGCACATTTTAGCTCACAAAATCGAAATCTACAACAATTGCAAGTTTACAAGGGAGACTTGCATGCAAAAGGTGTGTGCATCAATGTACTCTGAAAGACGTTCGTATAAACATCGCTCATTTTAATTATTTTCCGATTAAAGTTGCACATTTTGAAAGTGCAAGATGATGCTGATTTTTGCTGTTTGGCACAAAACAAAGATAATTCAGAGCAAAAATGGGAAGCTGACGGTGATTTGAGCATGCTAACCATTTTGTGACTTGTGGCGAAAAGAGCGTCGTGCCGTGTTTCACATTTCCTTCGTATGTTTGCTCTAATGAACATGTTCTAATTCTGGTAAAACGCTAGCTTCCCCTCCGCACTAATTCAATACTTTGAACAATACATGAATTAAAAACAGGCTTTAATAACATAATGCACAAGACAACGCTCTTTTGCTTTCACTATCAATTCACTTGCGTATTTAAATCAACTCAACAAAAGCTGGTTTACATTATGGCTTTGGCTACTACTTCAGGCTAAAACTAGTTAGCTAAATTGCTCTGAAGATCATCGGCATCATAAAAACGAGTCTGTAAACCCTGCCAGAGTGTTATGATGATCGTTTTTAAATTTATGCGTAAAACAGTAAGCAATACGAGTTTTAATGTGCACTTTCATTTTCAATCGATAGCGTTTGCCATTTATGATCTTTGTTATGACTAATTTGATGTATTTTATTGGGGGTAAATGAAGCTATAAAACGCAACTGGAATTGATCTGTTCTGAAATTGAAAGAAAATTGCATGCTAATATCATAATCACAACAGAAAGCTTTTGCTGTAATTGTGCCATTCTCTTGAATTTGTGAAATAGTGACAGACTTTTTGGCAGTGATTTCCTGTTTCGAAATCATTTTCTTTATACGCACAATCCACACATTTCCGTTTAAACAATATTCTCGCTCCCCCAATTTCACTTTAATTCGAGCTTTGATCAAACTAAATTGTAAGTGAACGACAGACTCAACAACACATCTCAATTTTCATTTTGAGCAACAATTCACTCGAGTAAACAATGCAATGACGAAGATTTTAGATGACAATGTGAGCACGAACATGATTTTCTGCATATCCTTTTTGCATTTTTTCTATTTCGCTAATTTTAGCACACACTTCATACATTAGCACGACTCATTGTGAGTTTGACTTGCATTATTGTTACTTACGCTAAAACGACCAATTTGTATGGACGACAAAAGACAATTCAAATTGGACTGAAATGACCTAAAAACATTCACATTTAAACGAGATTGATATACGTAGATACACAAGCAAGAAGAACGTTAGTCATAAATTACAGCAATTCTGCAATTTGGCCGACCTTTCACATTTAAATACAACTTTTAGCTTAAACTCTTGATGGGGATTCTATTTACGAGGCACATTATGACATGAAAAATTCTAATTAGCGGCTAGATTAAAAGGTACGTACAGATGTACCTAAACGTAAGTAGGTATACCCATTTAGCGAATAGAGTAATTAAGTTTCGTCCACACGTATCTGAATATGATGGATGATTGATTGAGCACTCATAATTGTGAGAATGTCCTGCACAAGTAATACACCAATTTAGATGCAATTTATCAAATGATAGGTATTTCACTTTCGTTCTTGGTCACTCCAAGACAAGATATAAATGTTTTTATGATGCATGTGGGCAGTTAAAAAAAATTGTCCTGTGAATTGTTTGAAGGATGTAGTCCAGTTTGAGACGTGCTTATCTTCCATGATAGCACATATCTACTCAACGTGTGGGGCCATTTTCAAGATCACTTGTGCAATAGCGATGTAAATGATGCCTAAATATTCCATTGAGCAAAACAAGACTAATATGATTTCTTCTTCAAATGCAATCTCCTCGAAACATATGTGCTTCTTTTCCGTAGTCAATCCTGGCATTATCGTTGTTATTCGAAGGTGAAGGTAAAATAGATTGGAAGCATTTTCTCACCTACCAAACTAACCAAGAACTGAATAAAGTATATATTGATGAGTTTGAAGAAGCTCGTTAATATTGAAATGTTCTTAGTTCTTATAATGAGAACCATCAGTTTCAATTAAATTTTATGACCACAGCAGTTGTATTTTTTTCATTTCTCAGATTGGTATTGGTACGAATATAAGATATTTAACCAGTCCAATGAATCCATAAGTAATAAAGATGTGGGCATAAAGGGTTCTAAAAATACATCGCATTCAACCAAATAACTTCTCTCAATGATCAACACTCAATGTACCACTAAAGATATTGAGTGTAGAGAGGAAGAGTAGGAGCAATCTCAAGCTGAACGTAGTTAAACATGCCACATCTATTCGTCCTTTCATGCAAGATCGCTATTTTTACGCACATGAATGCAAAACAGGCGTAGATTAAGAAGTAACTTTTGACGACTGACAATTGCACAGAAAAACCAACATTCGTCAAAAACGGGCTTAAATTGACGGCAGAAGATTTCTAATTAATTACGACGTTCCCGTACGCAATGGCAAAACACAGGCACGCCCTCACATTAGCCAAGCTTTCTTTGTATAGAATTATTCGTGGTAGTTCACATATCCCCAACTCATGTTAGCTTACATCTTTTCAATCAAAATCCTACACTTCTACGCACAATCTGTGTCTTGTGCATGTTAGCTTTAAATTCTCACCTTAATTATTTGTCATACTAAAAAATCTCGTACAATGGCGCACCTACCACAACACAGTGTGACTTTGCTCAAGCTCTCTCAACGTTCAGCGTCGTCATCCTCACGAAGCTGTTAAAGGAACTCCGACTTCCGATCCATTTCCCTGATTTCTGACAATAGAAAGGGATATGAAACCATGAGACTTTTTGCCGCATCACTCGCTTCGTTTCACTCACAGCTCGCTACACAACCTCTCGCCTCACTCAACCCTCTCAATATTTATGCAAGGCTTAACTCACACTCAGCAGAGTATCAAAATGTTATGCAGAATCTGCTAAATAAAACAAATAAGTAGAGGATTTTTCAATTTTCCTGCGCGACCTGTAAGTAGATACAGTGTACATATTTTTAAACACGAAAAAATGACTGAGAAAACTTTGTTTGTCCTCTGGGCATCACTACAAGACAAGTCAACAAGTTCGCACTCAAACTTGTAATTTAAAAGTAAATCTTCATGTGAAAATACCTGCACTTTGCCTAACGTTCTTGATAGACTTGTTAAACATTCTCGAGCGCATGTATATATAGTCGACATGGCATGAGAGCAAAAGTAAACTACTCTCTTTGCTACTTTAAACGATCAGCTCGTAAAAACTATATATTTTTTATCTCCGTTGGCCATCGTCATAATTATATGGTTATCATACATTATTAATTAGGTTATCAGCACTAGCTCGGAGGCGTTTTTATCATATTTTTAATTACCGATGCGAATCAATAAATCACATCATAACACAGATACATGCGAAAAATTAGATCACGATTCCATTTCGAGATTTGAAATTTAAGGATTGGAGCATGTGAATGAAACAAAAGTGAAAAGAATGCGTTTGTGATTTTCTGATCCTTTATTATTTTTTCACTGTCACTTTTCAAAAGTCGTCCACTTATATTTTCTCTCGCGTGGATTTATTAACTGTCATCCCATATTTTGTATTGCAGAGCATATCTAAAACAGTTGAAAATTGTCAGTCACGAACGAAATACGAGAATTTCTCAACCTTTTCGCTTAAAAGTCTAGGAAGATATGTATTTTATGAGTGGACATGAGACATTCGAGCGAAATGCATTATGCATGAGTTGGAGGATGTTTTTATTGCATGTTGCACTTTGCATATTAGAAGCATTCCCAACGCTTCATTTTTCATAGGTCAAGTTGGATGGGAAAAGGTGTCGAGTTGAGTCTGAGTCTCCTTTTCATTTTTCTTTATCACGATTTTTTACAAAAGGGAGATGCGTCAATGGCAATGATATGCGTGTGTGTGTGATTTAAATGCAGCGACGATGCTAAAGGTGCGCCACAATTGTTAGAGCCGTCTTCACTTTTATTTGAAGAGATGAGCCGCGTGTAAAGTTGAAGGGTTCAAACTCATATTCTCTTTTCACACTCGTAATTACCCATGCCTAATATTTGACAGATGAAAAAAGAAATGTGCTAATGAGCCTCACATACACTCACGTTGTTAACACATTTTTCTACTGGTATCTCCCAATACGCACTCAAGTTCGCTTTCTTCTCACGCCCACACAAAATGTGTAGGTCAGGTCATTGTGCAAATTAAGAGTAAACTGAAAACATTCTTTTTCTCCTTAATCACCTTTCGAGAAGGATTAAATAGCGTATTTATGAAATTGACGTGTGATGGATTACATGACAAAATGGGAAGGACCTTTTGGAAAATTATACGTTTTGAGCAGTTTGTTTTGACAAGGAAAAACAATGTATAGAACGAGGCGTGTTTTGTCATGTGTCAAGTCATCGCAGTAACTAATATTTCAGGCAGGTAATTACAAGGTGTTCCCTGATTGCTTTTGAATGTAATAAACTGTAGAGGAGAAATATATTTTTCACAACAATACAATAAAATTATGCTGGGAATACACACTCAATTTAGCAATTTGTGCGTAGGACAAATCTGATGGTTGCATTAAAATGCAAATTTTTTTGTGATGTGAGCAATGACACGAATCAAAAATGTCTTCTTTATATGCCCACAACCACCAGGATTAAATCAGTTTTAAATCAACTCTTCCTTTTTTAACGAAACCGTGCTCGAGTCTTCTTTGTCTAACCTAATGACTTACTTTGGATTTGAATACAAAAACTTTCGAATCCAAAAGTACAATATGGTACGGAACAAACAAAGGATAAGATCCTTTGCGAGAAAAGGGTGTTCGCAGCATGTCTCATTAAATTGGTCACACTTTGCGTTCAAAGCCGGCGAGTAAAGCCAAAAGATGTTGAATTGATAGGGAAATAGGGAATAAGAGAGATGTTCCTAAAAGGAGGAACACGAAGCAAATCCTAAACTTACACCACCTTCCCTTTCCTCTTCTAATTTTGGCCTTGCAATTTTCCTCACATTTGGAGGAATATCCTCTCATTAATTATGCTAACCATCTATTGGCAAGTACTTCGCATTGAACTTCAATTCGTTATCAGATCAAGTAAAAAAAGTTACGACAATGCAGTCTGAAACTTAAATGTTTGTAAATTTTTATAGCCAAATAAACGTCATCCGTCCAAATCTACAGGATCTTGATCAATTGTTGAAGGATGACAAGAAACTTTCTTTCATTTCAAATATTCCCCAGAAGAATTCCAAAGCGAAGAATGGTTCCCACAAGAGAAATTAGTTTGTTGCTGTTAATTAGCTGTTACTTAATGAGAGTGGAATGTCGACATGAGGATCATCACAGACATCTCAAGTTCCCCGACAGCTTTGCCAATTCGTCGGCTGGAGTTCTTGAGCCGAGAACTGAAAAGAATAACGGGTTTTTTGTACAGATTCCTCACTCAAGTCCGCCCACAGTGAGACCTCCGCCGTATACCATTTCTCATGACAAATGTCTGCGTAAGTTCCAGAAAAATACTTCTAAAAGGTTTGATCGGTGAATGAAGCGATATTTTAAATATGCAAAAATTGAATGAATATTTGTAGCCCAAAATGTTCTGGAGAACTGGATCGACACATTGTGCGGTGACCTGAATACCGGTGTTGTCCCAATGAATCCAATGGGCCACAAATTCACCGACGGCGGAACATATCCTTTGTAATGAAGCACACTATTATATCGTTTACATTTTTGTCAGGTGATGAACGAGCGAATTAATATATTTGACTCCGCATATGTTGGTTACAGTGAGACGATAAAAAATAAAACGCTCGAGTTCTTCCGTCGCGCTCTACCAATTCTCAAAACTGACAAGTCACTTCCGAAAGTGGCCAAGTTCGCCATGGGTGGCGGTGGGTTTGCTCCTCCAACGTAAGTTAATGTTCTTGTCTTGTTTTTAAACCGAATTTGGGTTACATTACTCATTCTCATATCATTAATCACACTCGTCATCGTGATTCATTTATCGTTTTTTCTCTCTTTCTCTCTCTGAAGACAACATTTATATCGTGCCAAGCGTGGCATCGCCACCAGGGAACCTGCAAGCCCGAATCCTGTCGCGTTCGATGCCTCATATCCCGACAGCTTCTACTACGATGATCAAGTGGCAGCCTCCCCAGCACTCCATACCGGCTCTAGACAAAGACGCCAACATGGCGGCGGCAGTGGTGGTGCAAGTGGATTTTGCGAGAATAGATTGTACTTTTTCGCACTTCTAAAAAATTATGCGTGTACAAAATCATTTCTCAAATGTAATTAATGACTATAAATTATGATGAATTTGTATTAGGATGGGTTACTACAATCGACTATGCAAACTGTACAACGCAATGTGGGGCAAAGCACCTCACAACATTCAGCGGGATATCTCGACCGAAATTCGTCGTCATCATGGCACGACACCCCATCCTCATCAACATCATCATCCCCACCATCAACACCAGAAGAAGCATTTTCGCCAAGCGTTCCACACCCGACCCGATATGACTGTGAATGATAATGGTGGCTCAAGTGGTTCCTCAGACTGGACAAAATCATCGAAACTTTTGCACACCGGAGCGTCGAGCAACAATCCCAGTACCGCTGAACTCCCTCCAACACCTTGCCCATCGGCAGCGGAATATTTGACTCCAGTATTTGCTCGAAACCATGAAGGCGCTTGGCGCTACGTTGTCCAAATCCCGAAGGAAGGCTACTTTACGCAGACAGTGGAGGTGACCAAATGCCTCAAGTCGAACTGCTACTATTTGGAGGGCTCTTGCAAAACGTCGCCGCGATGGCAGAGTCTGCTCGTTGCAGAGCTCTTTTACCCTGACACAACATTCCCCACCACACAAAAGCCCAAAATCACAACGACAACTTTTAAACCTAAAGCTTCTCCTGTGTTCACTGACGGAGATGCATATCCAGACTACTTGTATAGCAGCAAACAGACCTCCGCATCGATAGAGAATGGGGGGAGTAGCTACAGTAATGAGCTCGGCTTGCCTTTCAAAAAGAGGTCGATAAGGTCCGTCAAGGATTCCAAACCTCAAGCGTGTGATGGATATGATGAGGTGGGCTGCTACCAAGTTAGACTGTTTTACGACTGGTTCCTCATCCCTGGCTCCTGCAAATGCTGGAAAAGACAGTTTGATTTCACAAGAGCAAATCATGGCTAAAATTCAATAAAGGAATTTAAATAACTTTAAAAATATAATGGAATTAAAAAGCCAATGTTCATGTAAGTAGTTTAGGTGGAACGGTGGAAGTCGTAGTTTAAGTATTCAATGCAAAGGAGAGAAGGGTTCAGTAGATCAAGCCATGATTTATAAGAGCATGACCAAAGACATGGATGACACAAGTATGAGAGTGGTTAATCTGAGTTCACCTTTTAATTGTAAAATAAACTGTGTTGTAAAATTTGTACTTCTATTTCCGGTATGGTGGCGAGCTGTACATGACAAGGCTCAAACAAGTCAGTGCGAACAGAAAATAGTTCCGACTCTGTCGATTTTCACTTTATATCTCATAAGTTGTGACGTTGTGTATGGTAATGGTATGTTGGTATGATTGTAATAAAAAATCTCATCTCTTTCTGATACACGAAACATGATACGTTTATCGACATCAGTTGTCATTTTAATTTTCACCACAGTCAACACCATTTACAGGGACATGGAGCTGCACGAATGTCATAAATCATTTCATAAATCTTGGACGCATCGCAGAGAGAAATCTTAGAGAATGGAAATGAATGAGGTGTAGATGCATTTTTAGTGTGCAATTTGCACTTGTTGGTTCATTGGTTCTCTACTCACCTTCACTTCACAATTGACGATTGTGTAATTACTATGTATTTTGTGTTAGGTGGCGATAAATATTGACTCCCAAAACAGTACATTTCATTTCAGAAAGTAGTACAAAGTAGTACAGCAAATTTTTTACAAATGTTTTACACATATGCCGAAATTTATTGTTGTCGAACATATTTTTGGGAAGAGTGTAAATTGCTCGAAGTATCTTAGGCT
>JAQFZW010000566.1:0-52390 GCA_034687055.1 Heteromurus nitidus
TACCTTTAGAGAATATTTACTTCGCCACATATTGTAGTAAACTGCTTCTAGGCTCGAAGTGCCAAAGTACCCGCCCGGCGCTACTTCTTTAAACCGTTACCATGGTTTATTCAAAACCTTAATCTCTTCATGATGAAGTTACTCATGTCAAGTCGTCGCACATCTCATGCCTTGTTGTGAAGTTTCGCTCTCAGAATACAACAATACTGTATACACGACGAAATGAACTAAAAGAGCACCTTTTAGTTGCATTTTTTATATGAAGAATATGCTTTGCAAAACTATATCGTTTATTACGTGCATCAATGACTATGATATACATTTTTGTACGTACCCAAAAGAGAAGGAAAAAAAATCAAGTGTCAAAAGCAACCAAAAGGCTGCTGCCATGTTTCAACTTAGGATGACTGCTTTAAACCAACACAAAAATGAAGACTATCTCGTGTCGGTGCAAGCAAGCCTTATTGGTAGAAGCGCATCATCATAATAATTACCATGAAATCTTCCTTCGTCCATGGTTTCTTCTTGTTGGTTGCAATCCCAACGGGGTACCTGTCGAATCCCTCACTCGCTAGAAAAATAGAAGGGAGCTATGTAGCCCGCTGTTTTGTGTCCGTCAAGAAAGTATTCTACTGACGCACACTCACCACAGACCGAATAAGAAATCATAAAAATTTACATCCTTTACAAATCCGAACAATTTGTTTGTTGAAATTTACAGGCGTTTCGAAAACAACTTGTCAAATTGTTCATTTACATTGAAAACATTTCCCCTGCAAAGTTTAATCGTTTTGCAGACGACACTGCTGGGTGGTAAAAGAAGTGAAAAAAAATCTTGCTATATTTTGGGGTAAAATGGCAAACCTCAATATTTTCATCTTAACTTTGTTCCTAAGTGGAATCGAAGTTTCAATACAGGTAACAAACTAGTATAAATTTTTGCAAAAAAAAGTTTTCTACGATGCATTCCATGTTACAGATAAATCCTGCAAACATCATAAACATGTCCAAGTTTAGTGATTTATTGATTGAAAAATTGTGCAGCTTTCTCCGGAATGTCCACTGAGCCTTTATATATATTTTTCGAGAGAAAATATTGAGGATATAAAGTAGAGTAAAATATATTCTCTTTTTCCGGAGAACTAAACTACTATTTGCATTTGGGATTTTGTAGGCTCCACTCCGACATAAGGAAAAGGCTGGCAAAGAGGAAGCAATAAAAATAGCTCTTGAGAGCACAGGAGAGCTCATTCCCCGGCCAAAAATGGTAGCAAAAATTATCTCGGATTTGGAGCTGATTCGTTATCTAGATCCAAGCCTCTCGAAGAGAATTCATGTCGGGAAGTGGAAACCAGGTCAGCTTTACATAAAAGAAATCAGCAAAGACCAACTAGATCAAGTGCAGGAAAGTGAGTTCAAGCCAATAAAAGCAATTTCCGAGAGCACAATGGAGCCAGGCACGATCCTCATGATCTTTGCAAAGCCATTTCATCCCGAGCACTTGTCAAATCTCTTAAAACTTCGTTTCGGGTTCGACTCATATCCTGTGCCAGCAAACGACGACACGTCTGCTGACGGCGACGAGAAGATGCCCGACCGGATAGTGTACAACCATGAGTTGTCAACGTACTACTTCAACCCAGACAATGGAGTCAACTGCAAAAAGGGATGCTTGACGCAGTACGCAGTGTCAATTTTTGTCGATGAGAACTCGGATGAAGATGATGACTTTGCTCGTTTGGCATGGGAAAGCAATACACTGTGAAAGGGTTGCCTCTTCTTCACAGGGTTCTTCACACCTCGTAATATGCTCCTCAATATGTAAGATATCAGAAGCACTTATGCTGTGCTCATTCAATCAAATATAATTTATTGTTATGTTTATATATTTATATCTTCATGTGAGGAAAGGCTCTATTCTCAATAAACTATATACCCTGTAGTATATATTACTTTGACTAGTTCTCATTTCAGGAATCACAATTTATTGCTTGGGTGTGACATAATTTGGATGATAGTTATTAGGATAGTTTTGATAAACTCCAGGCTGTGGATAAGCTCCAGGCTGAGGATAGGCTCCGGCCTGCGGATAAGCTCCAGGCTGAGGATAGGCTCCGGCCTGCGGATAAGCTCCAGGCTGAGGATAGGCTCCGGCCTGCGGATAAGCTCCAGGCTGAGGATAGGCTCCGGGCTGCGGATAAGCTACGGGTTGCGGATAGTTCGGGTTAGGTGAAGGGTAAGCGTAGTTCGTCCCTGTGGGTTGGACTTGCTTATTGCTCTCTCGTTGCATGGCCAAGTCGTTATCTTCATTTTGTTTTGTGATCATTTCCCCTTTGATAATCTTACCACCGAATATGAAGATTAGTCCCAGCTGAAGAGGTTTATAAAGTCCAAGAATGAGTGACGCCAGGATGATCATGATGAGTTGTGCGTTCGACTTCTTTAACTCAGACACTGAACAGTTCAACCAACAATATGTGGGCTTTGTGTATTCGCACACGCCCACTATCGCTAGGCACATTGGCACTAATATTCCATACGGAAGGATCACTAACCAAATCGGATTATTCTTTTTTGTTCCGTCTTTCTTCACCAAGAACCTCTTGTCACAAGTGACTATGACTAGGAATACCCCAAGCATAAAGGTCAGACATGCTGCGAGCACAGCGTACGGAACAACTTCGGTTTCTGGAAGATCAATTGAAATTCATGGAGTGATCTGATTGATGAGTTTTTTAAAATTCTAACTTCGAGACAGATAAAGCATGAGATACTTTGTTCACCAACCGAAAGCGTCACAAGCGAATGTGGAAGGTGGAATATCACTCTCTTCGCTAAAGCCGCAGTAACTCAAAGTGTCATAGAAAAATTCGACTTGCTCTAGTGTGACGTTAGCATTGAATGTATTGTCATCCTGAAACATCACAATGGAAAAAGAAACCAATCTTACACATTCTTAGGAAACATTCTATGTAACATTTTTTAAATCATCAACAACAGCAATATTATACTACCTCAATTTTGCAGTGTGAAGCATACAGGATCACAATTATGATGAAAATTGTGGAAAATCCCTAAAATTCATTTAAATTGAAGTGGTTTAATTAGTCATCATTTTGCGAAGCAGAAATGTAGTAAAAATATTCTAATTTATTAATTTATATTGAAATCCTCACAATATCGAAAACTCCGGATGTACATACAATGTGTCGAACATTTTCTGCACTTATTTTTAGAGCCATTGGGTGAAATGTTTATGATTCGCACTTTTCGAGAATTTTAAAATCATTCAATATCAGCCACGACCAAAGATGGCCACGACAATGAGAACCCCTGACTGAGCCCTCGTGAACTCGGAAAAGATTAGCTTATATTTCCAAGAATTTTGAAGAATACGTAAGGAATTTGAATTTTGCGAATCTTTTTGAAATAAAGCCAAGAATAAATCGCTCCAAATTGTGTTGCTAACCAGACATCGAAAAGCCGCCGAATAGCTCATCGGTCGCCATAATCGTGAATTCTCAATTTACTGGAATCGAGCTGTGGGTTTGAAAGCTCTAAACTCATCCACGAATCGAAGATCTGCAAACATGCGAATAACCAACATGATCCTACACGAGCATCTCACTATCAAATTGAGGAAAAAATTTCAATTGCCAACTCACGTATCCCATTGTAGGGGCCGGTTTAATTGGGAATTCAGACCCAATAGTTGAACGTGTTGCAAATGCCCCGTGTCTTTTTCTCCTATGAGCAAGTTCCAGCCACCTCCAAGTCAAACATAATCCAGGAATTTTGAAAACAAACAAGAAGGCCAGGCTCCCATAAAGAACTAATGCTTGGTAATAATAATTTCTCAAATCTGTCACATTGTAGTTCATCCAGCACAACACCGGGGCTTGGTACGCGTAACAGCCGACGAGGTGGATATTCATGAGAAACAAGTTCGCTACTACCATATTTGCAATGAAGGTCTTTGACGGAAGGACACACTGTAAAAACGGGAGAGAAAAAGCTATTTGATCAAGCACAAAAACTAATTATGATTTCAAGACAATCTGTATATTGTTGCACAGTATAAATTTTACAACGAAAGACGCAGCGGTCCGTATAATGGCTAAAAGCAAGTATCCAACGGCTCCAGTCAAACACAAAGACATTGAATAGACTGCACACAACATAATACAGTCACTGGAGTAATTACATTACTTACTCTGGCAATAATCCAAAAAAATCGACAGAGTAGAAAATGAGTCGATAAATTACCGAGTCTGTCTACCATTCTGGCATGACTTGGCACCTGAGGTGGCATGGCTATTTGAGAAGAACACTCTTCTGAGATTTCATAATAGAATTGAATGGCTTCATTTGTAGGATTTGGTCCCGGTTCATACTACAGATTTAGTAATAATCTTCATTCATCCAACAATCATAATATTTAAATACTGGTGAGTACGCAGAGTTGTATCTTTCTTGCCTTAGCTTTGTCATATTTTGATTGTGAAATTAGGTGTCCACAAAGCAGGGCCACGAGAATTGCTGAAAGTGCCTATCAAACATAAAAAATTATGAAAAGTCTCTTTCCGCAAGTTTCAAGCTGTCTAATTCTCGGTCTGAAGCTTTCCTTGTCTTACAATGTCTGAAGCCGAGAAAATTTGTGTGGCAATTCGGAAAACGGTAAACGATGCATCATGTCTGTGTTTTTGAGTCTCCATATTTCAGACTGAAAATTTAGGTTTTACACAAGTTGTTTTTGAAAAAAATTGCACAGATTGCAAGTGTAAATTCAACAAAATTGTGTTATAAGTGAAATGGGAAAGGCTTTTAAAGGAAAAAATTGAAGTGAAAGCATGCTTGACAGCGCTCCACCAACGCACCTTGTATGTAAACGTGTAGTATAAAGAATGCACCACCCGAGAGAGCGAGAGATGGTGTATCGAAATCATAACTCAATTGGCTTTTCCTACAGCAACGCTGAAGCAATTTATCAACATGAAGGAAGACCGTATAACATGGTATTCAAGTAAATATTCAATCTGGAAGTCTTAAGTGTCCTAAGTATAAGTAGCGACTTGCCAAGATGGGATGAGAACTACCTAGAAAATTTAGCTTGCCGCAAAATAACCCGTGAACCAACTATTAAAATTCAATCTATAAGCTGAAGTGGGTGCGATAACTTGTGGATTTTTGTGCTTTCATTTCGTGAGACCACGAAATCCCCTAATGCGTATATTTTGGGTATCGATAATTATTGGATAGGCATTTGACAAAAGTCTAAAATTAAGTACCCGAAATAAAACGCTCGCTAATCAACAATTCCTCAAACATACTCAAACCCCGTTCTTCCGCATATTTTTTAATCAACGGCTTTTCTCAACTAATCAATCCCAAAACGTGAAGGTTCTTAAGAATTACGTAACAAATTATACCTTTTACACATAAGGTAAGGTTAACACTCGCAATCAGTTCTGAGTCATGTTTCATGAGTCAGGTACGAAAGATGTTTGTTTATTCCCAAACAAGCATAAAACAAAATTCGTCAAGTCCGTCAAATCTCTTAACTTGGAAGAAAATATATAGTCCCTTATCTCAGGACTAATGACTTTTGCACGGTTTGGTTTTTGAAGAAACAATCTCTCGGCATTCTTCGAAAAGTATACCACATAATGAGTCAGTATGATATATAGCATGTGTAAGAATGTAATAAAAAGATATGCAAGAAATGGGCAATATGGAAAATGCACACAAAACGACGTAGAACAGGCAATCACTCACCGATACGGTCCATTGTAATGACCTCAAATTGCAGACAGCGTGCGTACACAGGATATGCTCGTGAAATAAGCTAGCCAAGCAGATCCATGATCGATCATTGTTTTCGTGGGAATTCTCCGTGAAATCACTATACTTAGATGATGTGATGTCAAGTTCTGAATAAATGAAGAATGAACCGAGCATAAGTTCAGGGTATGTAGAAACAAAACTGCTACAATACCGAGAGCATTTGCATTCAGAAAAGTTTCTACCGTTATACCTGCCTAACTATACACGCATACACATACACACACTTTCTTCAGCATTAACGACTCGGGAGATCTCAGAATCATATTGCTTTACTATACAAATGTGCTTATATACTCTTTCAACTTCAACTACAAGCTTTTCCCTTCTCTCCCCCATCTCTATCGAGTGATTCAGCGAAATGGCAATGGCGGTTCGATAACAGGTGGAAATCGCTCTACCACGAATAATGATAATGCTAAAGCCGACTTACCATCCATACTGGATCGATTCTGATTACCTTTTCCAAGAAGCCACTATATGACTATTTCATGGTTATGTGAAACACAATGTGTAGCTCTCTGAAAAGTGTATAGGGACGAACATTCATTTCATTCGTGTCTTTGTGACTCGTCCAACTCTTTAAGAGTCTTAACTGTGATCTGTCCTATTGATATACGAATGTATATATATACCATATATTTCGATTGCGCTTCTCAATAAGTTCACAGTTTACTCCCGTATCGACAATCATGGGAATTGCGGTTTACCAAATTGCTCCTTCTCACAGAGTAATTGAACAAGTGCAGTAGTGCAGCACATCCCATCAAAAGAATTGCGAAGAAGGGGTCTTTACGCGGAGAGTTGGGACTATTTTGTTTCATTCATGCTCGTCCATCAATATATGCGGGCGTGGAATAAGGTACTACAACTATTTCTATGTTCATCTGAGCTTAGTACAAAAAGCATAGAAACCACAACTGTTTCAGGGTGCTTCAGAGACTTTCATAACGAAAAGAAAAGATATTCGCTCAAAGTGATCTTTGGAATGTTTCATCTGTCAGTTTGGGTTTTGCGTTTTGTTATCTGGGCTACCAGTACGGTCCTTCGCACACAATATGCTAGAGTGAAAGCGAAAATGAGCATTAACGTCGAGCAACAAAGCACAACCTACACACCTCCTCCCTCATGCTGTATAGCATGTGGCAAGCAGTTTGCCTAGGTACGGCATATGCTATATCAAATTCCACGAAGGCTCTGAATCTGGAGAACCAGCAAAACATAACTTTTATAATATTAGTCAAATAGAAAAAGAGGGAGGGGGCTACCGCTAGCGGAATGGCTGGATGTAGATTTCTCATGCAGTTGGCATAAATAGGCGAGAAATGAGAATTTACGACACTTTCCTTCCACAACAACCTTCACATTCATACGCGCAAAGTGTACGATACCCATTTTTATATTATGGATGGCTCCCGGCTCTCTTCCTCTAAACACTCATGAACATTCCGAATTTCCTCCGTTCTTAAACATTCCGAATGCAGAAAACTTCAGAGACAGAAAGAGAGATAACAGGGCAGGCAATAATAATACGGGTTGCACAACATATCAAACGTCTTGTACAGCATGCACACCACAGTCTAGTGAATTTATAGACTTGGACTTGGAACAGTAAGAAGAACGTATGTACATATGACGGCCGTTTGGTTGACGTGACTCACACTTAAAACAACTTGCATTCGAGCATTATGAACATTCGCGTACAAAACAAATGGTAGAGCTCCCGGTTGATACATACATTGCAAAGATTCTTCACAACTACATATTATACTCCGATTCCACAACTTTTCCTGTCTGTCTTGTCTACCATCACTACGAATCATAGGAGGGGATTTTTCTCCCTAAACCCTCTGGTTCCAGCTCCACTTTCATCCACGAGAAGTGTAGAGAAAATGGAATAAAAGAGAAACGCAAATGAAAGGAGAAGGAGAGCAAGCAAGGAAATGTGAAATCCCAAGTAAAACACGCAGGCATTTTTAGAAGCACATGTACATGCATATACGACCAAATTCGGAGTTGGAACTTGGACTTGGAACCCCACAATATATATTGAGAGAACCAACCCCAGCAACTAGTCTGGTCTGGTAACCAACTTTACTCTTCTTGTCTGCACTGTTTTTCTTTCTGGATAAAGTTCCTGAGGAAAATTTCCCGTATTAACGTATTCTGACGAGGACGACAGAAGAACCACAGGGAGCTAAGGAGCAAATGTACCGTGATAGGGTAGCCAGCAACAGAAAACTGTATACGCGAACGCGAAGCAAACTGCTGGAGGACGAACGAGGAGCCTATAACGATACACATGGTGCTAGGTGCGTACACGTTATTGCTGTGGGTAGGAAGGAGTACTTGGAGAACCCAAGGAAAATGGTAGTATCCAAAAAATGAGTGAAGGAACACTATCCAGAAATGGAGGAAAAACTGTGTGCGGGAATGCCGGAGATGGAGGATTTCATTCTGGATCCATTTCAGAGGTCTACACTGCTGTATACTCAGTCGGATACTTGCTGCTTTTCCTTCGATCTTACTTCCCCTCTCTTTCGTTTTCCAGCTCCGCACAGAAACCTCGACATCCACATAAACACACGACAATGAGATAATCTTATATCCGTGTGCATCAAAGACACATACATTCGCACCGTGGGTATATATGGTCTTTTGTGCTGGCTGAATTCCTTTCATTACTCCAAAAGAGAGAAAAATATCCTGGTCTCGTTGATTGCAGCTCCTTCGCAGTCCAGTCCAGTAGTACATAGGGTCGCAGAGGACACTAGAAAACATCACAGAGGAGCTCTGACAATTCCTCTTCTTCCCTAAAAAATTTATCTATGCAATTTTTCCATTAGGATTAAGGCATTTAAAAGACTTTAAAAATTATGCAATTGTGCTGGGTAGAAGAAACTATTCTATTAGTTCTAACTTTTATGTACATAAATTAAAAGTGAATATCATATCAGGTTTACTGCGTGCTCTCTTTTGTTGGACATTTTGCCACAAATACATAATTTCTCGAGAACATAAAAAATAAGACTTTATTACTTTACCTTACATATTATATTAAGAGTGTCTGTTTGTCGTAAAAAAGCGGTGAGTGCGTCATTGTTTATAGTTGAGAAACATGAAGTTTGCATTAACGTAACATAGTTTCGTGTTTTTGTGCTCTCTCCACATCGTGTAACATTCACTTCTTGACCTGTAACATCCTTTGACACTCTCTTGGGGAATTCACGTTGACGAAAAAAAATTCGTCAATAGTTGTGTTACCGGTGGTGTTGAAACAATTTCATAAGTTCACTTGTTTACATGCTCGTCTTCCATTTCCCATTTCATCCCGATATCGAATTGAATCATGAGTTATACATATGCAAATCTCTTCGTCTCCGCCGGATATCGGAAGCTTAACTAGAACCAAATGTGAGTGTATCCACACAGGAAACCAGCTCTAGATGTTACACCACCACACTCGTAACAAAGGAAGACATTTCATGTAAGTATTTAAACATCGGGTTTGTTCAAAGTGACCATTTTTAGAATATTATTAAAAAGCAGGAGTGAACAAACAAACAATAATCACATTTATGCTTACAATTAGAAGTTAGTTAGTACAATGATTGACAATTGACGCTATTCTATTTGTCATAATTAATTGCTCACACTCACATTTGTTTCGTGTAATTTTTTTAGTTTATGCATACACCTGAGATGTGTCGACGCTGACAGTTTTGGCATGTGTGGATGACACATGACGTCTGTGCGATGTGTGTAAAATGCTTCACATAGCTGATATTATCAGTTTACATAAAATGATATATTTGTGTATTTGGGATTGTTCGCGTGTCGTACTTAGACGAATTCAACGTTTCGATTAGGTGGAATTATAATGACTTTATATGGAAAAACTTACAGATCAGTAGAGATCTGGGAATGTAGATCTTTGAAAGGGCATATGCGAAGAGATAATATATTATGTGCGTGAACAAACAACAATGACAATATTAATGGCATAATAATGGGTAAACAATGAATCTATATACAAACCGTCATCATATTTAATAATAATCATAAAATCTTGGCTAACAATTTAGCACAAGTGAGCACAATCCCTGGTTTTTCTCAAGCTCAAAGAAACAAATCATCATTGTAATAAGTATTAATCGATGGAACACGATTGGTACAATGAAGATCGGTGGATCCCAGTACGTAAATATTATGTAAATTTAGAGTTTAGCACACGATATATGTTTCTTCTCTCTGAAAAACGTGTACAATAATAGCCGTTTTATTGTTTACGATATTTAATAATCACGTGCTGATGGGATTGCCTCATCATGCAAATTAGCAGCGTGCTAGTCGGTAATAGAAGATTATTGGGTCTAAGGCACCGTATAAATTAAAATGAATGGGCAAAGTCCTATGAGATATTCACCTTTCAATTAAACTTGATTATTGTTAATTCTTTGCGAGACCTTTTGTGTTTATTTTCTTTGAAAAAGGAGATGTGCTGATATAATCATGTGGTGGATTTTCTTTTATGTTTAGAATGATGAGTGCGTATAGTGTGTTACATAACAATGTCACACAAAATTGTACCTACATTCATGCATGATGAACTAAACACGATATATTATTTTCCTCAGTAAAAGGTTTGCGTTTAGGCATGAAACTTTACAAATGTAAAATTACCTGAAACTCATTATTTTCATATACCGCTATTATTAGAGTGCGTTTTTGCTTATTAAACCTGACGTGAAGGTTGCCACACTGTGGGACTTTTGGTTAGGACGATGCCAGAGATTCAATGTTTGACGAGGACTCATCTGCCAGCTAGAGCGTACTTTTTGTTCAGTTTCATGAGTAAGGTTTTAACTACGCCATTATCAATTACCAAATATGTGGTGCGTACGCGTGTAGCTCATAGTACCATTTTTTATACAATACTAATTTGTAGTCTGTCTTTCATACCTAAGCCAAAGCTGCAATTACTGCAAACAATATCTGCGATGGATCGACTTTGTATTGTCATTGCTTTTTATCATGATAATGTTTAGTATAAATACACATAATAATAGCTATATTTACGCACTGTCTGATGGTGGAAGGCATGAGGTATGCATTTGTGAGTAAAATAATGTACATGTATTTTGGAGTGGAAGGAGCTTCTCAAAAATAGGTTCTTGTGAAGCAAAGATATTCCCACCAAACCAATATTAATACACAAGCTCAAGTCAAAAACAAGGACTTTTCGCGTATTAACGCACTACTTTTACTTTACTTGCATTTGTGCTGACGTATATAGAGAGTTGGAGACAATGCGAAAGGGGTTGCAAGGAGCAAAAGTAGCAATTTTTTATGAGTTTTTTCAGTCGTGTTTCTCAGCGATTGTCTTTTAAAACCTCGACAAGCCAGAATTTGTAGTTTCAGTCTTGCTAATTCCATGCAGTCACATCCCTCACATTCTCATCTTTCATGAAAATGTGCTATTCAAAGGTTAGAATGAATGAGACAGCATAATACAACGTTGACACCAGTCAGTGCACGCGATACTATTCGCAAGCATTTCTTTCTACCTTCTACTATCCTCCACTGTCATTGTAAAGTGTTGTGTGAAGTAAATTTTTCTCATGATTGCTGATACTGTAACCAGTGTTCAAAAAAAGTAATGTAAATTTAATTCACGTCACAGTTACTCGTCAGTTTTCAACAAAGCTATATGTGACTGCGGCACTCAAACCTCGAGGTTCTTCGTTATCTTATCACTTATCAGTTTTCTTCTTTTCCGTCTTCGGCATGTTTTTTTGATATACTTGGTTCGTCAAAGCTTTCCCGACACACGTTTTTCTAGAACTTACAATTAATACTGGTGCTTTTAGGATTACAATTTGACATTAAAGTGGCATTTTAGTAATGTCGCATTAGAAATTCTGCTTAAAAAGTGATGTGGAAGTTTTTCATAATTTTGTTGTGATTGTGGCACAGTAATGCAGCTAAGGGACATCTCTAGAATCCACAAAAACCCATCAAAAATGGTTGCATGCAATCAATCGGTAAGTGATAACATTAATCACAGTATGGTGTAGGTTTGGTGGATTAGATTGCGGCGGAAGCCCATCATAAACAGTAGTAAATATAATTTCGGGTTTTATTACAATACTCTAGTCCTCTCAGCATATTAGCGGATAAGGGAGGTGACATCATAGATAAATAGATGATATACATGGGTCAACTCAATTAGTCTTGATATGTGCATACAATGCGCAATCATCAACATGCTACAGATACATGTGTGGTCTTGCTTGTATTCGTATAAAAAACAAGGTTTGTGCTGCTGAAGGCTGGCTTTATTCCTTGAAGCCAAAATTTGAAAAATATGAGGATTTCATTAATTAGCATAACTTCCCTCGACATTCTGTAAGTTTGCACCGCACCTAAATTTTTATGATCACTCCTTACTTACGTAAAATAGATTCCAATGTGAGGAAGAATGCTCTAAAGTACAGAATATATAATATATTACATATATGTACCCGCAATTCTCACTCTCTGGATGATTGCATCGTTGATGGTACATATCTCTGGAGAGGTATTCCTGAAGCCATTTGATTTGCATAAAAGTACTTATCGCTGAGATGGGAAGTGAATTTTGATTTGGATGAAAATCGTACAATATTCCCCCAAGCGGTTTGGGGTATGTCAGCATCATCGCAGGAAAGTAAGTCATATCCCACAAGCACACAGCACACCGCGTGCCTGTGTTGTGCAAAGACGACAATATTCTGTCCCCTGCCGACATGTTACTGGAGTGCATTAAACTATATGCGTAGTAGATTTATACTACACTTTTTCGATTAAGATTTTGCGTAACAATAGCGCATATCGTAGATACACTAACTATAATAACCCATACCATCGATGACTATATGCACGGCATATGTATGTGCAAAGGAAGTAGGGAAATATGTAACGGGTAGAGTTTAATGGGATAGGACACGACGGAACATGTGCGTTCCATGCCTGCACATCATCATCATCCGTTCAATGTACTCTTCTTCGTCGATTTTTGTCTTCTTGCAGAGGAGTGTGTGTAATAGAACCCGGAGTTTCTAATTCTCGATTGCGTACTGCATTGCAGATTGTGGAAATTATTATCATCATGCTTTGTCTCCGGTTTTTTCCTCACTTTCCCCCCGTCTCGGGCTACTTTTGCTTTGCTGAAAAATTGTCATTATTATTATCCGTGGTGAAAGGGGTAAATGGAATAAACAGAAGTTGTGGTGCACACAAGCTTCGAAGACAATATTTGGCAGAAAGTAAAAGCCTGCAGGGACAGCATAACACATTTTACATTCCGTACGTCTCCGCTCTCCGGCAGACAGTGTTTTTTAGTCGTTCGCTCATTGCTGATTTCCCATCCCTTGTGCTTTACTGCAATATGGAAGTGGCGCACTGAAACTGTGCCAAAGTGCTTTGAGGAAAAAAAGGGAAGAATCCTGGAGACAGTGTGTATTAGTATTAGTGTAATATCACAAAAGCATCAATTTTCGATGAGAGAACTCGTAGCAATCGTAGCACAGTGCCATTGCCGTGGTGTGCCTTTTAGCTTTTAGCTCTCGCAGAGGAAGCTCTAATTTTCCAATAAAGCACGAAAAAAAATTTACATTCAATTACACGATCGCGACATGCCATTATTGAAGGTACTTTCTATATTGACGGTAAGTTTCTCCTTAATCCAATAACCACACCACATCACGCGAGTGCTTTCGTACGAGAATACTTGACATGCCTTAAACTTTTTTTGCGACGAAAATGTGAAGAGACGACAATAAGGAATGCGCAAAAAATTGGCATTAATGGTCTTAAAAGTCTTTATAATGGCTTGTTCGCGCTCGTAAAATAATTGAACTTCGGGGCCAATTTACACATTAAAAAGGCGAAATTTTAATTTGTTGAAGTTATCAGTAAAGTGGATTTTGTGGGCTCAAGATTTTTTGCTCATTACTCTCATTACATATTTTTCTCACATTACTTCAAGTATTCCGAGTACGGCATCATGCTAATGAGGTTATGAAGGATAATTTACATGAGTGCCTTCATCGTCACTGTGAAGACAGTTATAATTGCTGGGAAGTAAGTTAATAATTACTTCAGCGAAAGCAAAGGTTACAGACCTGCTTTGGTGTAGTTATATTATTTTGCTAAAGCTTTCGACGGAGAGGAAGCGAAGTAAAGAGGCGTGAAGTATATAGCAAAGACCGAGACGAAAATTTCTTTTTAACCTTGTAAACAATTTTTTCGTCTTCTCGCTGATGACAGCTTATACAACATGCCTGAGTGAATCATAACACGTCTTCTCTGCAACTCTCTTTGTGAAATAACGGAAGGAAGATGAGAATGTGTATCGTGTAATTACGCTTTTACACATATATCATGTCTGTCTTATATGCACCTAGTTCACATTCACAAGTGACCATGACCAATAAAACATGTAATTATTGATTTGAGTCATATCACTCACGAGAATATATATATTCTTCATTGGTCACTCTTGAGGGTTGTGTATATTATATTCTTAAATTAAAAGAAACTGGGGAGTTCACACGGTTTCTCCCTTCTCTGCTCCAAACTGGTGATACATTAACACAGTTTGATTTTATGAGTATTTGAAGTAAAAAATGTCCTTTCTGTCAACGCATTCTTGTTTAGTCACGCATTTCCTTTAGCGCTGTAGGACATTCGGGCTTCCTACATGAGCAGTGTCGTAGTCAATGTGTCTATCTGATATTTTCTCATTTACGAGTAAACAATGAAGAGATTCATTATTCACAATGGATTTTTACCGTAAACAATGATCCATAAACAAGATTATGATAAGACTAATTACACCTCTAACAAATGATCGCACAGAGTTTTTCAGAGAAATGTTTGAAAGCGTCCACCAACGACACCGACAAATGGTATCAAATTTTATGATTTCTTTACAATCTCCCCATTTTCGCAGTCTATCAATTCAAACAATTCAATTAATTCTTGAAGCGAGAGGATGCATAACTCATATCTAGAACTCGTCAAGTTGATCCATCGTTCATTGCTTCCGAGCCCAATCTAGCTTAACAAGCAGCTTTGGTACTTGCAACGAGACAAGACAAATTAAGATTTTTAAAACGTCATCACATATATTACGTAAATAGCATTTTGAAACCGCATATCTTAAAAGCATCCGTCCAGTTACTTGGATTATTCAAATGCTATTATATGATCGTAAACGCAAAGTTCATATTTTGAAGGAAACTATAATACGGTGATGGTGATATCAATGATCACTCCCCGCGTGACGTATTGACGCCTTAGCCTCAGACATTCATGCACATCGCACATACACACGAAGCGGAATGAAATGAAGGAATTACTTACCGCTTCTGAACACGAACTTTGTTTCGAAATTAAATAAAACAAATTGTCTTCACGACTCCCTCTGATGGCAGCCCATCAGAATGTATGGTTAAATACATATATACTTCGTGTCACGGCTTCATCAGTGAGACTTTTTTTTGACAAACATCGTTACAGAATATGAAGGTGCAATTTGCTTCTGCATCGGCATCGCCAATGTCTCTACAACATTGACGGAATTGTGATGATTATACACGCATTTTTGTTACATAATTCGCCTTTCTTGGTGTTATTTACAAAATATTACAATCCTTTCTTTTTTCTGGCTGCTTTTACAGGGTAATTAGTGAAGGCAGCCTTCTAATGCGAGGAAGGTATCTGCTCTGCTCATTTTGGTGTAACAGAAAGGCTGAAAGTGTCGGTACGGTGAATGGCCGAGTATTCATGCATCGACGCAGAGGACCATGAGGAGCAACTGCAGCGTGACCAGCGCTTCCAAGACTATCAACATCAAGCGAAACAGGCAGCAGCGAGCAGCGCAACCATTGCTTCTAATGGCAATAGGCCCGTCTACCAGCAACAGTTCTGCAGAAAGGCAGAACAGCAAAATGAAGAGACTGGGATTGGATCACCATCGGCGAGAAACGGGGAAAAGAGCTACTCTAACAATGTTCACTCGACTGGCAAATTCTTCCTTGATCCCGCAACGAACAAGTTCTCACCCAGAAGCTCAACATCTTCTAACTCCTCTTCCTCGAATAACAACGGGCGATCTGCATCGTTTCAGTTTCATCAACTCCCCACTACGCACCATTCACAAAGAGGAGCAGCAGACAATAACTGCAAAAGCCGTATTAGGGCTGAGCGTGCGTACGTAGCGGGGGCGAGTGCAAATAGTGGCAGAGAAGGAATCAGTTCTGGTGGTAGGCACGCGCGTTACGCTTTTCTGGGGAGATTTCGCTCACAAACTAATATCGCCAATTTATCCTTTCCAGTGAAAATTACTTCTAATGGAAGTAGTAAAAGTGTTATGACAAGCCCTGTAGATCATCCCCCACCCTCACCAGTCTCGTTGAAGGGTAGTAGTAGTAGTAATCTCGGGGGTAATAATGGCACCCATCTACCAAAATCGAATAAACCCAAGAAATGGTTCTCATTCACCAACCTACTCAGTCGACAAAACTTGACAGGAATTTTGAACATTCCTAAATCACGGTTGAGTGTATCATCTACGCTTAATTCTGTATTTGTGGGCCCGACATCCCCATCCCCTTCCGGGGATAGTTGTCCAGGAAGTGGGAAAGGCAGTGGTCACTTTTTTAACGGTTACAATAATCTCAACGGAGAGGGAGAATCCTCGTCGTCCACTGGTCGCACTTTATCCTCTGGATCTGGTGGCAATGCAGGACCTGCGTCTCCAACTCCCTCGTGTGCCACCGTATCTGGGGAATTCCCATCGAGATCGCTTTCAGCTGGAGCCAACAGCAACAACTCAGGCCAAGTTGTCTTTCGGCGAAAGAATACTAATGGAGGCGGCCGTAGTGGTAGCAGTAGTGGAACAAGCAGTACTGCCACAAATTTCAACGTAGCTGCTCCTCCAGCATCCGGTAACTTTTCCAGTAGTGTGAAGCATTACTCTTCCGGGTCAGGTTGTGGGAATAACAGTGAAAGTGCAAGTGAAAGAAGTAGTGGCATTGGCTACTCAAGTTATAACAGCACTGCTGGGAGTACCGCAAGCATTGGCCTGCATTATGGGGCTTGCACAACTGGAAACCGACTGAGTTGTGGAGAGTTCTTCACCGGCACACCGAACTCTCCAATTTTCTCCACCGGCACACCTTCCGACTTTCCATTTCAGTTTTCCTTCGGCTCCGAACACCCATCTGGACAATTCGAAAACGGGTCCGGAATTGGAAATAGTTGCGGTGGAGCCGGGATCGCCCCATCTTATTACAATTCGAAGAAAGCATTAGGCAGAAGTCTACCGGCTTTACTTGGTGAGTTGTAGTAATTGTTATTACATCCCCTACATTACGTGAACGAGTGTGTTTTTGTTTCAACATAGAATTCTAATGCAAGGTTATCTAACTCATTTTTATGCATTCATGACATAAAACCACGATGTGGAAAAGCTTTTAAAGAGAATGTTATCTACCGAAAAAACGATAATCAGACCCACCAAAAGAAAGAATGCTTAGCAAATGGTGAACTGGCCTGTATCGCCACAGAAAAGCTTTTGGTATATTGCAGGCAATCAAGGTGTACGTACGTATGGCTTAGAAATGTGTTGCCTTTGTTTATTGCGGTCAATCGTTTCCCATGAATGAAAATGTAATTTCATTTATTCCGTCTCATCATCACATTACGCCGCTTTAATAATCGCATCGGTTATGTTGTGATACGCTCAAATTTACATAGAAAAATGATTCACTAACACAAATTTTAGATTACAATTGAAATTAAAAATGAAACGAGTTACCGTTATAACAGTTATATCGTAGCTACTCTCATTGATGGGAGAAGAGCGAACTCAATCCCTTCACTTACATGCATACATAATTCACTTGTTTGCGAAAGACCACAAAGTAATTCAGGCAACACACAATTCGAGCACGAGTGAATGCAAGTTATTTTCATTTCATTTATACGATTTTTGTGAATATGTACACGTACTACATATCACAAGACAATTTTACGAAGAATTAAAGCACTCCTACCTACTATCAGCCATAGGGTGCCGGATGTTGATGTTATGGCATATAGGAATATATATAGGCTATTAGACAAGATACTGTGCACCATTTTACAAACATGCAATGCTTCATGCAAACATGTCAAACAAACCTCAAACACTAGTGGGAAGTTTGTGAAGACGCTGACCAGACAAACCAAACGTATTCTCATTATACTGAGGAGGATGCGGAAATTCGATAACATGAGGAATTATTTTTTATGTTCATGTTTTATGCGCATCTTTTTCATTTGACATTTAATATGTTCCCAACAATGAGCTCACACGTAATTTTATGCAAGGAGTGAATGTGTGTGTTGCAATGCAAAACGCAATCATTCCCAATCGTATTATACGGTTGTATGTTTATATATTTGTAAATTGATCATTACGAAGTAAGAGTTACACTTTCAAATGAAATACTTAAAATTATTTCACATTTTTAATCCTGCAAAAGCTGTGTGCAAAAGATTTGCCGAGGATGTTCATCGGTGCTGACTGACACAAAACTTTTTTGCAATATAGAATATAGAAGTATAGTGGTACAAACTATCAATCAACCACATAATGCTAATATTATGCGCATAAATCTACAACACGATCCCAAAATGAATGAGACGCAAGTTAAATAATATAAAAGTCCATTCCCAACAACAGCAAACAATTACAGGTGTTCCGACCAGCCACTTACTTCATTATTTTCAGGTGTCAGTTAAATATAATCTAATGTATCAGCATGACATGTGCAAAAAGGCGTGGAACGTCCTTGTCATTATTAGGCTTGTCTTAGGCTTTTGTGAAAATTTTGAGTGCAGCATGGACTATGGACACAAGTTTGCCTTCCCTGTGAAAATGAGTATACGAACGAGTAGAAGTTTTTCTCCTTTTTTTCTTGGATTTTATCTTGGGGATGCGATGTAATCAAGTTATGTTGTGAGTGACAGGCATTTACTCGGACAAACCTTTTTGGGTGCGACAATATATGTAGGAAATTTCTTAAATAAAGTTTCATAAAATACACACATTATATTCTTCTATTTTGCGAGTTACATGTGTGAATGGATTTTCTTTGGCCACAGATGGTAAAAAAGATTGGACGCACTATCTGCATCAAATAACATTTGGGACTGCAATAGGCAATATTAGTTTGTCAACTATTTTGTGCTCTATATGTTTGTAGCATTTTGCGGTAGATGTGTTTCGCACGTAGTCCTTTTTGGACTAAAAAGAATATTGCAATGGGAACCTCGAAGTGGAAATTAAAGTGTGACGAGGAAAAACACACAATAGGCACCGAGTGAACCTCAAAGACGTAGGAAATAAATAAATGACAAACTGGCACACTGGAAATAGAACTAACTTTTGATTGTAAAAGAAGATATAGACAAGTGATATGTGCGCAGTGCAGCGAAACAATGTGGTTCTTCAATTCAGGGTTTTCTATGCATTCCCAGTAAACGTTCAGTAATTAACTTCGAAGAAAGGTTCATTCTTTATTAAAAGCGTATAATAGCATTCCAATGCTGTATATACCATCAGTGTGTGAATTATCGATAACAGTCATTTCACCGACTTCGTAAGCTAAAAGTAGGGCTGTAAACGGTGGTCACACGGGTTTGTTCCGAAAATTTCGTACACATGAACTAAAATATCAGTTGCTTGAGAGAGAATAATATGATCCGTATATCCGCCAACCTAGGACCCGGGATAAATGACCTGGGATATATTGGTAGCTATTTAAAATTTTTGTTCTGCGGGTGTCTCGAAGGGACGGAGGTTTCGGAAGGCAATGGGACCGAAATGGGTCAGTAATTCAGTATTCTGTTTTTATTTGTCCTTGCACTAGTTACGTTAAAATATCCACATTCCAGATAATGTCTTGTATGGATCAAAGCATTCTAAGTCTAACATGTCACGGCCCCGCGAAGTCTATTCTAAATATACCATTTGAGGAGATCTACATGTAGATTGATGTGCTTTCTAAATCATCCAGAAATTTCTGCGGAATAATTTGTGCTGCTTTACGTTATTAACCATGGGCTTTTAAGGTCTTGTTATGTTCACACTTTTCCAATATATATAAAATCCCTACTATATTTGCAACTTGTGCGGATCGTATCATCCTTTATATAAAGATCAGTTTTTGCAGATAGCCTATTTGTAAATCCTTATTAAATCCACTCTGCGACTAATGCTATACCATTTGCTTTGAAATTCGAAAAACTCAGTTTTGATCATTTTAAGTTCCTAGACCTTTCGTAAGCTAAGGGTGATGCACCTTTGAGAGTGACGGGTTATTATTGCCTGTTTTTCAATAGTTCACGGTAGTAAATTGACATAATGCACAGGCTACAAACAAAGTACGAAAAAAGTATTTTCATGCTTCACATCATGAGCTACATACATACACGTGTATTCGGATTGCTGTACGTGATGCACACACTTCATCTTAGCAATCATACGAATCATATAATCCCGTATTTACCTGCATCAGAATTAGAACTGATCAGAACGAGAACACGAATGCAGGCAGGGAGTTCGTGTGGAATGCGTTACCCCTACCTGTACACACGTTCTTGTTTTATGAGCGTATCAGAAACATAGCTCACCTTCCCCGATGCAACAATTTAGCAATACAATGCTTCTATACAGCTTTTTCTTGTTTGGCGTGTTTGCATTTTTGTTAAATTGGCAATTGGAACGCATTAGCATAGGCACAATTCCCACTCTGCTGGTCTTGGTGTCAGTAGATAAAGCGCACAGGGTTCTTGCTTTTATTTGGATGAATGGCTGAGATGAAGGAAGGGATATACGAAGACATGATATATGCATGAATCGACAAGAGACTGGTTTTACGCGATGCACAAACATGCACGGTGTAAGCCCATGTTTACATTTGCAGTGTGTTAAAAACTATACTTGACAGTATAGTTTCATGAATACAAGCGCCTAATGTCCTAGGCTATAGGTAGTCATATTTCACTAGTGTAGACTACTACGCATAGGAATATCGATCGGGAAACAATTCCTAATCCTAATATAAAGTAACTTAATATTAATAGTGAGAGATCCTCATAAAAAACCACGATCGCATTATTGGTGTTAGCATAGATCGCTGATTTCGATCAGTAATGTGAGCGATGGAAAAGTAATAAAGCCATAACTTATGTCTATAACGCTACACAACACGAAATCCCATATTTTGAGATGTGGGACCAGTATAATAATAAAAACAAGAGATAACGGAATTGTAGGGCAGTAGGAAATGGCTGAAGGATGGGAGTGAACGATAAGTAAAAATTTGTGCATGTATCCGTTCCAGTAAAAATGAGTCGTCTACAATATGTGTCTGCAGTTTTCACTGTAGGCTGTAGCGTGAACGAGCTCATCAATAGTAGTACGGTGTGAAATGAGCTCGTCTGATGTTAATGGTGTAGGGGAACACGAGAATCTGAAATTCTCGCCAGACGAGGTCAAAGGTGAATTTGAAATAGGGAGAAGTGTGGAGACTTTTTCGTTTATATGCTTGAATTTACATTGTGGAGAAATCGTAAATCTCATACAATGTCTTCTTGAATTTCAGAAGCAATGGAGACAGGAAGTAGCTGTCCTGGATCACCGGAGAACGGGTACGCACAGGTCAGTGTGGAATCCGTTGCAAGCCTCCTGTATCAGGAATATGTGATACTCACTGGAGCCAAGTCACGGTCAGATCATTACCTCATGATCTTCCCAGATCGGGGTAATTTTCAACTACTCAGTGATGAAGACTACCGACGCCTTATGATATACCTCACATCTGTGCCCCCGTACGTGTAACTAGATTTAGTTTCGTACTTTAAACTTTTATGGTTCTTGTGGTATGTGTGTGTGTATGGTGTACACAAAATGCGTTAAAATACTACGTGCATGCATGCATTTTGTACATCACACACAAACATGATAGAGAATTTCGTTTTTACTAAAAATGGAGCTTTAAAGCATAATGTAAGAATTTTCTTTGTTCACAACGAATAGAATGCAAGACGCAGAATCAGGGTTTGTGCTAATCATAGATCGAAGGAATGACAAATGGAATTCTGTGAAGACCACTCTCATACGAATATCGGTAAAAATAGAGCACAATCTTACTTCCTCACTTTGAGCCCTAGATATACTCAATGCAATGTGTAGTATGATAAAAGTATGATGATTGATTATATCGCATTTTGACTTTTCTGTTTGCAGAGTTACTTCCCTGGACTGATTCACCGTGTGTTCGTTCTTCGACCTGTGGGGTTCATTCAAAAGGCCTTATCTGAAGTTTCAACGAAGTTATTTCGAACAGAAAATCTAAAATTTAGACTTACTGTCTGTAATAACGTTTCGGATCTTGGGGCTTATGTTGAGCCATCACAACTTCTTGCTGAACTTGGAGGCTATCAGTGTTATGATAAAGTAAAATGGGTCCAGCAAAGGATTGAGGTGGAGGCATTCTACACTGCTCTCCAGTCGTTGTCAAAAGATCTCAAAAGTTTCACCGAGTCATTCCAAGATTTAGAGTACCCTAATGATGTAGTATCGACTGAAGAACTGCTGCAGAGTAAGGAAAGTATTTTCGAGCGGCTCAAGATGGATTTAATGCAGTCAGGGGAGCACGGAGAAAATTTGCTCAGAAGAATTAAACATTCTGACAGCACACAAAGTTTAAATTCCGAAACGAAGCTTGCAAAGTCTTCAAAGAATGGAGATTTGAGGGGCGCTGGTAACGTTGCCAGAACGAGTAGTTCCACACAGCTAATTAATGTGATATCAGTGGAACGATTCATTATTCAAATAGAGGAAACTGCACGTCTTTTTGAAGACTTCTGGCTGAAGGAAAAACACACTTTGGAACAGTGCTTGAAATTGCGACGGTTCGAACAAGACTTTAGGGAACTTCAGGTTATACAGATAATCCATCACTTTTACATGAATGAAATTTTTGTTACCTCTATTGTCATCTTTTAAAAACTATCTGTATAACATGATTCAATACAGGCTATTTTTGATGCCAACACAAGAATACTCAACGACTTAGCAGAAATGGGCGAAAATTTAGAAGCAACGGATACCTTAATTGCAGAGACGTTATCTTTTGAGCTTTCTACAACGGATGACATCAGCAGAGCAACACAAGTAGAACAGTTTGGCAGAGAAATCGTGGAGTCGAACCCATCCGCAGTAGACACTGTTGAACCCAAATGTGCAGAACTGACTAGGGTTACCTCCCATTTCCAAACTGTGATTCATGATAAAATTTCAAAGCAGAAGGAATGGCGTGATGTACAATTCACAATTGAAAAGGTAATTAAAGAACCGAAATCGGGACAATGAAGTATGCAAACATCAATTTGTTATGAGGAAATGGCAAGTTTTGATACATGTTCGCGTTTGCAGGCAAATCGAATTTGTACGGAAGGCATGGATTTGATGACGTCTGCTGCTCCCGACTCAGGAGAGGATTGTCCAGATGTAGGAACAGGTGTTTTATCGCAAATTGATAACTTTCTTGATAAAATACAACCAATGCTGGACGAATTATCAGGATTGAAAACAAATCTCAAGTCGCCCTCGAGCTCACAGTCAAAAACGTTGGTGAAACAAGTAAGTAAAATTTTGTATGCTCATGATTTTTGCGGATTAGTACATTTAAAGCTCTAGCGAAGCTCTACTTATTGAATGTTATGTAATAATTTTTGAAGGTCTTAAAGAGAGTTGAAGATGTACAGTTAATGTGTGCCAAAAGGAGATCCCTCATTGTTCAACAAATAACCAAATCAAAATCCCGACGTAGCTCAGGTTCTAGTCTTGTAAGCACTCCAGGTTCTGTATCGAGTTCAGGCACGGGGAATAACCAAAACTCCGCCTTCCCCAACGAATTAAAATCTGCCAAGTCAACATCACAGCTTGATTTCTCTGGCGAAGAGTATTCATCGTCAAGTCTCCGTTCGGGAAGTTCATCATTGTCATTGGATGGAAGCGTAAATCCTCGAAATAACATGAGGTATGAAGAAAGCTGGGAAAACAGGCGAGTGAAGAGAGGACATGTTATAAACGAGCTTCTACAAACTGAACGAACATACGTTGAAGAAATTGGTGACATTTTAACTGTGAGATATCTCAATTTACCGTTTATAAGTGAAATTTTCTTTGTTAAGTTTTGAACTTCAAAGTTAAATTCACCTCTAAAATTGCATTTCAGGGATATTACGGCCAAATTGAAAACCCTTCTTTGAAGTCTCTTCTGCCTAGTCAACTGCATCCAATCCTTAACAAATCAAACGAGGAGAAACCGTCGAGGAATGTATCTGTACTGTTTTGCAACCTTGAAGAAATATACGCATTTCATGCGAAGCTTTTCCTCCCTGATCTCTCTGCTTGCATTCAGTCGGTAGAACTTGTGGGATTATGCTTCATTCAAAGAGTGAGCTTCATTGTTTTTATATGATTCGTTGATAACACTAATAAAATCCACCATAGTGCGAATTTTTCTAACGTTAAAAACTCATGATAATTTTCAGCATGCGGACTTCCTCTCAATGTACAGTCAATATTGTCAGTTACTTCCAGCTTCTGAAAACCTCCGAAAGGAAATTCGGGAAGACCATCCATGGTTCTTAGCCTGTCGTAATAGACTTGGGCACAAATTACCACTGGGAGCGTACCTCCTTAAACCTGTTCAACGAATAACCAAGTACCACCTTCTACTAAAAGACTTAGTGAGGAATTCTGAAGGATGTGAAGGATTTAATGAATTGGTGGAGGCACTAGAATGTATGTTGGTAGTCCTGCGATGTGTTAATGATGGGATGCACCAGCTAGGGATAACTGGATACAAGGTATAAATTATGTGCTTATAATATTTTTCAAATATTCCAAAAGTTATTCAGTTCATTGCGCGATGTTAAATATGCCAATATGCAATGTTCCAGGGAAAGCTAATTGAGGAGGGCTACTTGCTTCAACAAGGATCATTCCTGCTGTGGACGGAAACAAAGAAAGATAGATTGCGAATTAAAGGCCACGAACGACACGTGTTTTTATACCAAAAATCAATCTTGATATGCAAAAAGAAAGCATCTGCGTATGAATTCCGAGATAAGCTAAATATGTCGGAAATTGGATTGACAGAAGCACTAAAAGGTTCTGGAGCCGCTAAGAAATTTGAAATCTGGGTGAATGGACGACAAAAAGTGTACGTTTTACAGGCTGAAACTCAGGAGTTGAAAGAATTATGGGTGAAGGAAGTAAAGAAATTGCTGCTTGAGCAACTGGAGTCTTTACGAGCCATAAAATCCCAAGCTACATGTGTTCCACCAATTACATCGACTATTATTACTACAAATATTCCACACACAGCAGCAGGAAAGAGACAACGAATGATGGGGAACAAGGGAATCACTATGAATGGGTGGCGAAACAGTCATTTATCGCACAGGTATAATTTGAAAATATGACAAGGACAATAGGATATTCTTGCAGATATATGAGAAAACTTTTCTGGGTGCTGTTTATAAAAAATATTTGATCATATATAGGCCTTTGCGTCAAGTTTGTTCGTGGGATTCGGGGGATCATAAAAGACCAAAGAGCAGGACAGTCGAGTGTGAAGTCGAGGAGGAGCAATGGAGCTCTGAGATTTCAAACAGTGACGACGAAGAATCTACCACTGTCGAAGCTGCAGTTATCGCTAATAATGATTCCTGTGGATCGGTTTACGGACCCGGCCAAAGAGTGGAGGACTCTGGAAAGTATATCGCCCTAGCTGACTACAATGCAATGGGGCAAGCTGAAATATCTTTGAAGGAAGGAGAAAGCGTTTCACTGGTGAAAGTGGGATGTGCTGGCTGGTGGTTCGTAAAAACGGGTAGCGCATCAGCAGGTTAGTTTACTGTAACGATTTATCATAAACGTAAGACTTTCTTATTTTAAGAAAAGTATGCCTATATTACAAGTAATTTGCAACATTTTCTAGAAACGGAGCCTCAAGAGGGATGGGCCCCTTCTGCGTATTTAGAACGCTTAGACGGAAAGCTCTCTACGGCAGGGCAACGGAACGGAAATGCATCAGGAACTGCTCAAGCTGACTCCGTACTACCTTCGAACAAATTGCAGCATAATATATTTGCCACATGTGAAAGTCAGCAGGGGCAGAATTTTGGAAGATCAAAGGAATTAGAAAAAATTACGAATGATATTGTTACAGCCCTGCGTTGAGAAATAATGATTGATGTGCATTTGATAATAAGTACTCAGGCGACTGGCGAGTCAAACAGTATTGTGTGAAGTCAAAAGGGGAATATTCGTAAAGACACGCCATTGAAATCGGTCTACTAATGATACTGACCGTTTAGTTAGAAAATTGTCATAACTCAGGTAACTTTTACCCACATCCCGGTAGGTAGGTTAACGGTGTGTTTTCCACCTAAACAAATTTGTTGAATCCCGAAAAGTAATTACAAAAATATTCTGCATTGCTCCTGGACCATTAACTACTCTGTTTATGCAGACGATGATAACGACTTAACCAAAACTGATATCTAACAAATATACGGTATACCTTGTACTTATATGCGATTTTTTGGCGAAATTCGGTCATACATTTTGGTCGAGCAATATATATACTTTTGTAGGACAATTAATTGTCAGTGGAAAACTTGGTAATTACTAAGATAAATGAACTCATTCCAATTCTAATGACTTTTTGAGGACAAACCAGTACGAATTAAACTAATGTTTCATGTTGCGTGCCCTGTGCTTTTGAAGTAAAGAGCTGTAGAAAATGTTCTGTATTCTCGGTAGTACATTTCGGTGTTAGAATGTATCTACGTCAGTCGTAAAATACTATTATATTCTAGTCAATATTCTTTGCTCTCTGGCTGAGAAGAGCAAACGTGTACTTTGTACTTCTATTTTCAATATATGTAAACCTTACAAACAAAAATGTTTTGTACCTCTTAATAATTTATGCAACAACACAATACACATCAAACCGAATGTGTACCTAAATGACTTGTTAATTAATAACAATAATACGAAACCTATTATGATAGTTCTAACGATATAAATATAAACAGTAGCATAAATTATAAATATACGGTTACGACTGTAGAAAGCTGTTACTTTAAAATGTAATCAATACGAAAACATGTATGTACGATATTTTTGTTGCAGGGTGTGAGCCTTCCTTTTCTTCATAATTATAATAAGTATCTGTAGTGTTGGCTTTTGCAAGACTGATATATTTCAACTCAAGAGTGATTGACTAAATATGTTGTAATTCATTCGTACCTATTTCGTTCATGACCATGACGCTCACTTTCATTGTCATTGTCAATATGTCAATTAATCTACCGCTGTCCGCGTTCATACGTGAATTTTGCGTGCTTCAGTACAACACTTGAGGAACTAACACTATCGCTCTCTTTCAACTTTTAATTACTGTTTACATTACACTTATCAAGATCACCTAATCGAAAAAGCTGACTTCTGCATTAGAAAGATGTTACTGTAGAGTAAATCGTAACATAAAACTTTATAATGAAGTGGTTTACAGGTGATTTCAATTCCATTGTTCAAATAAATCAACGCTGCCACATGCTATTATCAACTATTATGTGTTATTGACGTCCTCTTCTATTCTCAAATTCTCAATTCAATTGTGCTCATTTTAGAAACAAATCAACAATGATGTTTTCATTTTCTACACAGTCTAATGTCTTCACATGCATCAGCTATCAGGGAACTTTTACAGAAACCACTTAAAACTAGAGTCCCAAAATCTTACACGATGATTTACTAAATCAAACTACTACACTCGACCGTACATTTTGTAATCCATCAGTAGTTAAATTCAAACTGTACCTATATGCAATATTAGTCACAGCTTACAACCTCATTTTTCATACCTTCCTCATAAATCAGTATAAAATATTAATACTTTTAGCAGTGGTAGTAGAATAATCACCCAATTAATATTTATTTTTAAGTAAAGAAATAAATTTGTACAACCCTACGTTTGACGCATGTCCACTTGAGAAAGAATGAGTGGACAATAAACAGAATAAACTTTGCGTTCATGTAAACTGTTAAACGTAACATTGATAAATCCACAAATCGATTCATCCAACATTAAACTTGTTTTCTCATAAATATGACACTCCTGCTACTCATCCATATTCTCCTGAACAAGGTTGCGAGCAGTATAAAACACAGACACTAACGAGCCGAGTTGTAACTTTTCACTCGTGCCAATGGCCAAGCGATACTCGATTTCAGCTAGTTCCTTTAACAAATGAATACGAACGGTTGGAGGAAAATCAATTCTTTCAATGTACTTATGAACTTCCGTTATAATGTCGGCAAGTGCGATTCCTTTGCTGGTTTTTAGATTATGGATCTTATTGAAGGCAGAGGTAATATCCAAAGTGAGCATCCACTTAACGATGGATTCAATATCGGATGGCAATGGTGCTCCGGTGCAGAGGTAGAAATGCTCAGACGTAAGCTCAACTGTATCATTACCTTCGGTAGTTGAGGGATCCCGGGATATCGTGTACGCGAGTGCAGTGCTCTGAAGAATATTTAACACCTTTCGCATGTCGCCTTCGCCAAGTTTAATTAGTGATTGTTTTCCTTCATCGCTGACCTTGAGACTGCAATGTAAAAAATATCATTCAAATATGAAATACACTTTAAACGGTTTTAAGTACAATCTTAATTTTAATTCTCATCTTAACGTACTTTTCTTGCTCAATAACGAAATCCAGTCTTGGCACAATCTGTTTAGTTTTCAACGGACCGAATCTAAACCGAGTGCATCTGCTCTGAAGGGCAGGAATTATTTTCCCCAAATAGTTGCAAATGATGCAAAATCGTACGTTTTCGGTATACTTCTCAATAACTGAAACAAAAATCGCAATTATTGATAATTTACCCACCCACCTAAATAGACCGTATAACAATACAAATTCATTACATGCACCAAATCTTACCTCGCCGAAGAGCATTTTGAGCATCGTTTGTCATTGCATCAGCTTCATCCAGTATTATCAATTTATACTTGGACTTAAAAATTGTTCTTGTCGAAGCAAAGTTTAGGATTTGACCCCTGACAATGCCAATTCCGCGATCATCGGATGCATTTAATTCCAACACCATCGTTGCAAATTCCTTCGGCGAATACAACTTCCTAGCACACGCCAGAATTGTACTAGTTTTTCCGGTACCTTTGACAAACGGAATTTAACATTATTAAATTACCAACAACGTAATTACAATCATTGACCATAGAATTTAATACACCCAAAAAATTCATTCAATTACCAGGTGGTCCATAGAACAGCAAATGTGGAAGTTTTCCAACATCAATGAACGTCTTAACTGTAAACAATCAACAGTATGAGCATAAACAAAATTATTTTACAAAAAAATACACGTTCTTACGTCTTAATACTGGAATGACAAATTTATATGAAATTACACTGTACTAATCAGCAAATTTCATTCATCATACTTACTTGTAGATATGATCTCATCATGGGATATCAGTTCATCCAAGTTTTGTGGTCGATATTTCTCTACCCTATGGAATCAAAAGTCAAATTACAATCAGTCATCACTAGTTTGTTAATTATCCAATAAAAGTATTCGCCTGAAAAATTTGCCAAGGTCTCTTTAACGTAAATAACGTTCAAGTTTGAAATGAAGTTTGAACGTACAAATAAACTTATGACCAAAGATTTAATTGAACAGAATCAGTTGTCTGTACTATAAGATAAGCTTATCATTGAATTGAATATACCAAGGAAGATTGAGATGATAAGGTTTTTCTTCGGTATCGGCAGTCATTTTTGCTTCACTTCCAACTATGAACTTCCTGCACACTTCCAAAACTGACAACTGACTTAAACAACACTAACAACTATCAACTGACTGATTGTTATCAACGAAAATCCAACGGTAATCAACAAATCAACACTGAAAACAGTGTGACACCAAAATTAATTAAATTATTTGATTTTGCAAACCAAGCACGAACGATGAACGATCAGAGAAGGTGGAAGGAGAAGTGTCAATTGTTATCAAACAGGCGAGATGTAAAAGCAGGAAAACAAAAACACTTTTTCAGCACACGAGTGCAGACGGCTGAAGCCGCTGAAAGTGAACACTTCCCGCGACTGGGGCAAAGTGTATGAAATCAGCACTCAAGTGCATTGACGCCGCCTAATCCAAGTCACCACTCTGTGTGCTTCACTCTCTCGTGCGAGTGGCATTCAGTAAAGCTGTATCTTCCACAAACCGGACAACCCGTGTCTACAAAACACCTGGATAACTAGTGTTTTTAATTGTTTCTCGATTTTTAATCATTCCCCGTAAGTTAATGGCTCATTTTATATTTTTAGCAAGGCTTGAAAGTTGTATTGGGTATGAATTTTGCTAGTTTTGAAAGCTCGAGTGTACATTTATTTAGCTAAACAGAAGACATGTGATATTAATGTTGATTTAAAATTGCATAAATTTGAAGGATTTATCTGTGGAATTGTGAATTGGAAAACAAAATTGTTGATTAGTTTAATGCTTATTTTAAGTATGAATTTAACTACGTGCTTGATTGTTTGTATTGATTGTTTTTGTAAATATATCATTCCTGTTTTTTTTGTAATTTGCAGAAAATGGGCCGAGTCATCCGGGCTCAGAGAAAAGGTGCCGGGTCGGTATTTAGATCCCACACCCATCACAGGAAGGGTGCTCCAAAACTTCGTCATTTAGATTATGCCGAAAAACACGGATACATCAAGGGCGTCGTGAGGGAAATCATTCACGACCCTGGTCGTGGTGCACCATTGGCCAAGGTTAGCTTTCGCGACCCTTACAGATTCAAGACGAGGAAGGAACTCTTCATCGCTGCTGAAGGCATGTATACCGGACAGTTCGTTTATTGCGGAAAGAAAGGTGAAAATTAGGGAATATTTTCTTTTTAATGACTGCCAACTGCTTTGTAAACTAGATGTTGACATCTGACATGATGCGTTATATCCTAACTTGAATTTTTATTGACATTTTTGTGTGTAGCCAATTTGCAAATCGGAAACATTATGCCTGTTGGAACAATGCCTGAAGGTACAATTGTTTGCAATTTGGAAGAGAAGACTGGTGATAGAGGTCGTTTAGCCAGAGCATCCGGCAATTACGCCACCGTTATTGCCCATAATCCTGACACCAGGAGGACGAGGTATTTTTATCGGATATATTACTGTGAAGACAAACGTTGTCAACAAAGGAAACTTGTAGTTAATGAAATTTTTAATATTTCCAGGATCAAGTTGCCTTCCGGATCTAAGAAGGTAGTTCCTTCGGCCAACCGTGCCATGGTTGGAATTGTGGCTGGTGGTGGTCGTATTGACAAACCCATTCTGAAAGCTGGTAGGGCATACTTTAAGTACAAGGCAAAGAGGAACGCCTGGCCTGTTGTTCGTGGTGTGGCTATGAACCCTGTAGAGCATCCTCACGGAGGTGGTAACCATCAACATATTGGTAAGGCTTCAACTGTCAAGAGGGGAACATCGGCTGGTAGGAAAGTTGGTCTTATTGCCGCTAGACGTACTGGAAGGATCAGGGGAGGAAAGAAAGAAACTAAAGGCGGAGAAGATTAAAAATCAAATTTATATAACTTGTACGTTTATCAGCTTTTCCCTACTTTGAAGGAATAAACGTGGGCGCGGGCCGAATTTATACAGAGGTGTTTGTAGCAGAAGTTATTTTGACGCCTTGACTTATTATAAATGCGTATTTCTACTGGCTATTTCTACGCTAGGTTCGTTTGTATGCATGCATTCATAGTTACTTTTCCACCTTAGTTTACCTTACCCTTTAACCACATAAATCAAGCGTTAAAAGTAGGCTGAAGTCATATGTGCATGTGTAGAAAATTTTAGTATCTTTATTTGCACCGTGCAAACATTACAGTCATTACATATCATATAACAAAGATTATCAAATAATTTCAGAAAAGTCTTTACTGGTTATCTTTATTCTTTAGTCAATTAATTATAGTATAATACTATTGTTTAAAACAACAGGTGTACTCAAAACGCAATGGCATACGGATCTTGCAGGTGCTGTACGAATTCTAGGTGGGCTACTAACACATTTAGTATCGTCTGTTTCGGTGGTGCAGCACAAAATTTTGCATTCGTGTTTATCAAGCTGCTTTTCAGTGAAATCCGTGTTCACCAACATTCTGTTCTCGTCCCCAAACTGGATGCATCCTAAAGTTTCCACAATCTCAACTGACTGATCAGTTTCGCTTGTCAATAAGTTTTCACAATTGTTTACTTCAACGGGGCCACTGGTGGTATTGCTTGCATTTACAAACATGTTATACACGAAAAATTTCTTCGGAAAGAATAAATTTCCATCGTCATCGCCCCAAATTAAAGATTCTCCAGAGCTCCAAAGGGAGTACGCATTCCAGAAGTAATATCGCTGTACACATGTAGTTCCAACAAAATTTATAATATTTGTAGCCAAATCCAATGCTTCTTGCATTTGATTCACGTCAGCGTCTGGGAACGTGCTTGAAACCTCTGTCATCCAGATTGGACCGTTGGTACCTCTCTGATCATACGTCTTCAAATCATAGTACGCCAGTAATGTATTCGACGAGGTAAAGTCCGTATTTAGGGAGTACGCATGCGAAGCTTGGATGTCACAATATAACGTACAGTTAATGGTCGGGTCTTCGCTTTGATAATTGTAATAAATTTTGGACACCCAGAAGTAGGAATTTTCTGGGCATATCGAAATCAGAGGATCATCGTAGGATTTGATGAGTCTGCAAAGTTGTTCTGGGTCCATATTGGTGTGGTCCCAAGGAGCAAATATGTTCTCCGGTTCGTTCACGGGGGATACTTTTTCAATCGTTATGTTGAAATCCGTCTGGATGATTTGAGTAACATTTTTAATGAAGTACTTGTATTTGGTCTCATATTCTGGTAGAAGTTGATAAAAATCGTTCTTCATGTAGTGAGGTGGACTCCATACGGATGCGAACACTTTTACGTTAGGTAAATTGGAAACGATCCTGTGAACGCTTATCCATGCGCATGTGAAAGTATCATTGCATCTTATCTCATACTTGTCTGGCTCAGGGGAGAAAGTTGGTTCATACGATGTTCGAAAGTGTCTAATAATGACAAGAAATTAAACCATTTCATGTATAATATATAGGCACTATAAAATCTCATAAAATCTTGAGTTTCTACCTTGTAAATTAAAATTTACCTTATCCCAACAAATTCATACAGAATCTTCAACACTTTCGCATCTGTGCCAGGTTTCGAATCTCCAAAATGTTTGTTTGAACCAAGGAATACACCAAATCCTTCAAATTTCTGGTCACAGGCAGTAGCTGGAGAAAGTTGTACCATCCACACTCCAAGCGCTATTATGGCTAGACCTTTTGCCATAAAGAAACTGATGTTCGAGCGGACCATTGCCATTCCTAGTTCTGATTTACGAGAGCATGAGAATACCAGGAAAAAATAGATCGTTAATTATATGACCCTGCGTAGCACGCTTGGCTAAAATTGCCAAAATAAAAACAATGGATTGAATACCTCTTCAGATTGTGCTTCTTGAGTGGCTGTTTCCCAGTATTTCTAATTATGTCTCTCACAGTCTCACAGTTGAAAAGCTCTACTTCCATAAGACCTGAGGAATACTTTTTCATACCCTGAACAAGTAAGTGATCATACTGATCACGCGGCTCTTGTGTTTTTAGGACAAATGAATGAGTGGTCAAAAATTGAGGATATTCTTCATCCTACTGCGCTTTTTTACGTTTTAATTATTCTAATTACACACAAAGAGATCAATTGATACGTGTCGTACGATGTACATTAAATAAGTTGATACGAAATTTGGTGAAGATCTTTGATCTTTTGGTGCGTATAATTGGAGCCTGAGTCTAGGTCTAGGAGTATATAAGACGTATGAATAAAAAGTAACTATTCAACTCCGGCCGATATGTCATTCTCAACTTTTACAGGACTTCATATGAATCTTGATCTTGAGCAAAAGTTATAGTGTGATTTAGACAATATTAGATAACATTAGATAGAGCAATATGGATTGATCGTGAGTTGAGCGCGATCGATAACTATGAGAAGCTAAGCACATACTAAGCATGTCAAGCCTAACTTCACGTTGTCCATACATACTGCGCACACCAACACCAACTTCAGCAATTCCTCCAGTCCAAGTCCAATGCATGAGTTTAATATGGTTTAGCTGTTACCTTGATATATTACCATAATGTTAAACATAGGTTGCATATTGCAGCTAATGTAAATGTAAAGTGTAAATGGGACGTACATAGAAAGAGATACCAGCATGTTATGTGACACGGAGTTATTTTGCGATATTTGCGAATATTATGTGTGTGTTCCAGACCTAACTTCGGTAAGTCTCGTGTCCCATGGTCCCGTCTGACCCCAATCGCGTTTAATGGTTTGTTTTTCTGGATTACTTTCGTATGCCTAATATGTTTGATGCACGAGAGCTGTTCGTAATAATAACCAATGTAAATCTGTGTAAACCACTGCTTAAAAAATTTCGGGAAAAGGTAGAAGGGTCCTTAACACACTTCCTTTCACCATTACAATAACTAGTCCCCGTTCAAAATGATACTTCGTTCGTTTGTCAAGGCTGATTTTTATTTTTATATGTTGATCTTGCAAATAGGACTAAATACGTTGCCAATTTCTGAAGTATAAGGATAAGTCAATAAAATTGTAAATGCATAGTAGAAAGTAATGGCCTTAAATCTATAGTAGAAATCCAAATGAATCAGAATGGGATGGATGGATATGCAGGAAAGTTTCTTCGCTGTTTCATCAAAACAATTTTTCAAGCTTTTTAAATGTAAGTTTGCAACCCAAATCTATCGAGGTACGATAGATGCAATAATATCTGTGGGCAAATCTCCATCAACATCCAAACCAGTGTGAATATGTTTGCAGAGGAAATCCTTGTTCCGTGTGTACTCGAACATCGTCAAATCTCCAGAATTCATTGTGTTTAAAAAAGTATGTTTGCCCTAAGAAAGTTAAATGTTCACTTATTATTCACTTTCATGGATTACATGAGCTGCATTTTGTTCCATTCACAAATGCATTTCGTTATGATGTGACTTTACCATCGGACCACGTTAGAGCAGAATCAATATTACCAGGAAGACCTCTCCAACGTTCAATTCCCTTTGGATAGCCTTCATCTATCGTACGGGTGGTTGAATTATATCTCCAGAAAGAACTACGACTAGTTGTAAAAAATATTTTAATTAATTTCTTTGTTTAGATTAAACGTGACTATGAAATACCGTAGGATGCACTTGCACACTATATGAAATGGGGCACAATGATACTACTTACCTGAAAAAATAGATTTTATTATTCTTTCCCCACACAAATGCTGCATCAATCTTGTCCAAAGTTGATGGTAGTCCAAAATCGGAGATTGAGGATGGGTTCGAAATTGAATTTTCGGCATATGTCCAGTACTGATTACCTGGCAGAAGAAATACAATAGAAATTAAAAGACGTCAAGTTTTGTGCACAAAGCCCGTACGCATAATAACACAAATTTACCAACCAGAGAAGAACAGTATTTCATCTTGATTTTCAAACGCAGCATCAATTTTATATACACCTTCCAGCAGTGAAAATAACCTGGACGTTTTCACAGGATACATAAGGTCCTTCACTCCTTTCTTATGGAATCTCCACATGTACTTAATTTTTTGATAAGATGAAATTCATGGCATTTCATGTGAAAAATTATGCGGTAATTCGGTAGTTCATTTCAGTGTTTTAAGCTTTAAATCATGACTTACTTTGTCCTTGAAAACAAACAATTCATTGCGCAGGTATGAAATTGTGTCAAAACCATCCATGCAAAGGTCAGGCTTTGGGCCGGCTTCATCGTATCTTCCCGTAGTGGGTGTGGGATATATGCTTTTGTCAGATGTCACATCGGTTTTGATTGTGGTGGTGTCCGTTCTTTTTGTGGTTTCAGTGTCGTATGATCTTGTGGTTGGTAGTGGAATGAACTCAGTTGTTGTCTTTGGCGTGTCTGGGACTGGGCTTTCCTCGTCGACAGGAAAGTCTTCGATTTCCCTCTGAACTAAAAAATACACGAAATATTCCGTTGCTTTCTTATGCGAATGGCATTGATAACGCAATGTGTATAGCTGTTTCATATCCGGACGATCTTACTGTATAACTGGTACATAGCCATTATGTCGTCGTATCCTATTTTTGCGTTATCCTGAGAACTTTCGTCGTAGCTTTGATAATACGGAAACATAACAGAGTCCGTGGAAGGGGAATGAGCCAGACCTGTTGTTAAACGACATGTTTTGTCATGAAGCATTGATATTCGTATTTATACTTCTCGAGATATTTTATAAAAACCAAAAAGTATCGACAAAGACTTCGTAAATAAATATACCAAGACTGTGTCCAATTTCATGAATAGCTACTGCCAGAAAAGAAATGGGGGTGCTTGAACTGGAATGGTGACCATCCCTTGAGAAACTATCGTTTGCTGACGACCTCCAATTTTCATCCAAGTCGAAATGAATGTCCCCAGCAAGTCCACCATGGGTATATGGGAAAAATGCATGGGCCAACACATTGCCAGTTCCATCAAATGGATAACTTCAGTGAAATTCACGCATAAATATATTATGTTTTTATGTTTCATGCGCTATTACTTTCGGTGGTAATTTTACCTGTCACCGTGATAGCCCTGTCCGAAGGCAATTGATATATCTACATCATCGCGATTCCATCGTGGCTTATTTACAAAACGTAATCTGGCATAGTCTGCCCATGCATTAAACGCTTTATGCACATCTGAGAGAACTGCAGACTCGTCCAGTTGCGGGGCCCAATTCTCAACTCTTTTGCAATGAAATCATAAAATCCCAAATCAGTGAGAATGAAAATGGGATATGTATCTCGATTTACAGATAATTGCAATAATAATAAATCATTTAACGCACCTATACGTAAGACGTCGTTTGTTCCAGCCTTTAGATCCAATCACAAACCTTTTTCTTCTCGTTTCGATGTCTTCAGGAATTACATCGGGAAGGCCACATCTGGGCTTACTAATGAGCTGAAAAGTGAAATATGCATCACATTTTCATGAAATATTTTGACTCGTCGTCAGTTACCGAGAACCTCTTAACTGGAAAGGTATTATGGTATAAAAATTTACAGCAATAGTGTCGTTGTCTAATACACCGGTTTGAGGAAGAGCTCCGTATTTCTGCATTTCCCTAATCGCTTTCGCAACACTCTCCTTTGTGTACAAAGCCTCCGACTCGACGTCGGCATCACTTTGCGATGCATTCAGGTTTTCTAGGTATCCAAATCGTTTAAGAAATGGGAGCTGGAAGAAAAGAATGTGAGCTGATTTTTGTATATAACAATTTTTAAATATTCATGTGTTTACGATACCAATGATGAAGCACCACCACGAATTTGAGAAGGGTCTAAATGCGCATCGTTGATTTTTTCCGCTAACGAATCCTCAATTCGAACGGGTAATGAACTAACAAAATTCGTATTGAAGACAAACCCTAATAGATAGACTACACTTATCAACTTTAGAAACTCCTCCATCATATTTCCTAAATTAAAAGACAACAATTATGATTTTCGAAATAAACAGGATTAAGTTAACGTGGTTGGGTGTTTCAGACAGGTAAATGCCGACTGAATTGGAATATGTGTGAGAAATGAGCTAATATACTTTTGCAACGATTTTCTGCCTTCCCCGAGGATACACAGGTGTTGCGGAAGACATCATCTTCCGTGTATTTAGCCAGGCGTTGACTTCTTCGGATGGACTTATTGTCGCCATGCTAGTGGTATACCCTTGCAAGTTTGAGTAAAAATTTGAACAGTAATAACAGAGTAAGCATGACGGGATTGACAAAAGTGAAATACTACTTGCAATGTGATTAGTCATCATAATCATCAGCATCCAAAATTCTATTGGCAGAACGGGCTCGTAGAACGTAACAAAGAAGCCACTTTTTCTCATTCGCTTTGGTGTTTGGTATATCCCACACGATGCCCCATTCGTTTTCACAAACCGATTGGATTGTAAGATGTGTCATCCCCCACTTGTCGGGCTTTTCTGTTTCGTAAAATTCTGTGTTCCATATTCGCTGCGTATTCCAGGAATTTGACATACCAGAATTCGAGAATGCTTTGCGAAAACGCATTGTCCCTTTTGCAATTCTAGAGTTTGAGGGTGATCAGCTAACCCTCAACTGGTGTGTACAAAAACATGTTAGACTGGCTCAAAGTACACTTTGTAACTGATGAGTAATATCTTCAAGAACAAGAAAGGGTCATCTTAGGGGTATCCGTGATTTTGTAAGGTACAAAAATGTTTTAAATGATTGGAAACGGGGAATGATCATGACAAAAATGTAAAAGGCACTCAAGAAATCAAGTTACCAGAACTAACAAGAACTGAACTACAAGATATTTTATTGGAGACAATAAAAGGAGATGATATGAATACGAGTGAGGATGCGTCACGATGATAAAATGACATGTTACCAAAATTTCATAAATCAAAGACGTTTCTAAATAGTTATACCATCTAAATTGATACCTGCTGGCTAACAAGAGCGGCCTTACCAAGTAACAACGTCCCTAGAGAGAGGGAGAAGGGGATTCCCATTTTCCCATACGGTTGCATGTGAATCACGACTTGGCAATTTTCAACTGCATCAGGAGTCAAGAACAGGTAAAGTGTGAAAAACTAATGAGTGCATGTACAAGCCATGTACCGCCTATAATAATGCTGTGCTCACAAGGCGCACTCAAACCTCACCTTGTTGTAATGAGGACTATTCGGGCTGCCCTGTCAAATGTGCTTTCAAGGACCTTCCTAAAAATGAGCAGGTCTATAGTACATAAGATTACACAGTTCCGTACGCATTACGCATTCTGAGTTCCATGAAAACCGACTACACTCGAGATGCATTTACCCGCATATCCATAAGTAATAATGAATCCCACATTTTTAAGTTTGACAGGTGGATGAAGAGTACGATTGAATATCATTTAAGGTGTTTATATCATGGGGGTATATGGTGGAAACAATATAATGTTAAAAATCATGCGGATCCAATAAAGTAACAAGCGCCACAGAAATGTTTGCCAATAAAGTGTTTATGTCATCGTTCGATTTATATGATTTTTACCGCAGTTGAATAAAAGTGGAGGGCTGCATAATTACGGGAATTGCACTTGCAGCGGCGGGAGACTACAAATTCATAAATTCTAATAAATCTACGACAATTCTATTGGTGAAACATTAATAAGTAGGGTTCGGCGGGGTTATCCATGTAATTGGCCATGGACCTCTCATAAGTAGCTATAAATAAAATCGTAGTTGTGGTAGCATTGTGGCAGCAGCTCTTTTCCGATGTTCCTGGTTTTTGAATGCTTCCGGCTCGATAAAATTATAGACCTCTGTTTTGTTTTAACATTTCGGATAATTTGAAACGAAGTTACGTGTGAACACTGTGAACTAATCACAGAGGTAAATGTTGTAAAGGTGTATGGATTTCATTTAACCTTAAACCGAGCAAAGTTTCAGTTGCGAAATCAACCATGGCAAGAATGTCAACGTTAAATTGTTAAAACCACTTTAATCCCCGTTTAACCTAATCTAATGTCAACGTTTGGCGAGTTTGGTGCACCGCGCCAATCTATTTTCGGCGAAGCTAGAAAGAAGAGACAAAGCATTGGGGCTTACACCAGTTTATTTCCGAGGGTAGGTCTGCTATAGCATATTTATGGATAATAAATTATTGGTTTTCATATCAAATCCATCAAGGATTGTAAAGCGAAAAATATTGCCGAAATGGTTATTTATTGTTTAGAAACTACTTCCACCACTTGGGTTTTACCGAGAAGCGGACAAGTACAATGATATGAAAAAGAAAGTAAGCAAATCCATTTGGATGCATTCTTACATCTAAAAATGTATTTCGAGCAACTGTCTTATTTTCTGTCGGCAATGTAGTTTGATGAACACCCAGAAAAGCTGGATGCTTTGCATGAAATGTGGCAAGACTACAAGAAGTATCAAATTCGAAAGCGTTTCAGATGGCCACCAAATCTGTATTTTGTGAGCAGTTATACTTTCATTATTTTCGCATTTCGTGACATCCCCTCACCTCAACGCATGCATAAAACTATTCATATGCGATTACGTGGAGAAATTATCACTTATGACCTATGAGTTAGTTATGATGAGATAATATGTCATTTTTGTTAATACTCAGAAAGCATTCTTCTGGACAACTGGATATTATGCAGACTACCAGAAAAAGAGCCGTGCAACGGTAATAACTGCAATTTTTGCACTACATTATAAACATATGTATTCCAATTTGTAATCACTGAGATTCCCTTTTGTTGTAAAATATAGAAATTGCGGAAACCAGGTAAGGCTGGCAATATATCCATGTATAAAATCCGAGCAGGATAATAAGTTTCATCGCATTAGAAAATCCAGAAACAATCACGGGGAACTGAAAATTGTTCCCTTTTTTTTATTAAACTCCATTATAAGCTATATGACATATATCAATACAAATTCGGGGTGAAATAATAAATAATTATATACTGATGACATTGAAAGCGTTACTCACAATAATTTTGTGTTAGGCGAGGATTCCTCTGATGAAGAGTTCATGGGTCCGCTCGGTCAGTTCCAAGTCGCTGGAGCCGCAGACGGAGACATAAATCTTGACGAGTTTGAGCGCTATCGGGAAGCCAAAAAGGCGGGCGCTGGAATTCCCAGATACAGCATAGCACCAGAAGGTTATGGTGGTGGGTACGGTCCACATGGAAGCATGCTGACTGAAGGTGGAGCCCCATACAATATGGACAGGCGGCCAACTATAAACAGGCTTTTTGGTGATGACAATGACAATGACCACGCTCACAAATCCAGACGCAAGTCTAGGGCTCCGAAAGAGGTGGAAGAAGTTGAGACACTTGTCGAAGTGGAATATAAACTGGTTAAAGATCCAAACAAGAAAAAGCGCAAGAAGAGTAGAAGGGGAGATGAGGCTGCGTCAACCTCCGGAGGCTCCGGAGCCAAGGGACACGCACAGATTCCAGGCCTGAGTGACGAAGACGCGGCAGCTCTAGCTGAAGCACTTGGCTCCACTGATCCCAATAAGAAAGTGATTTCCAGAAGGCGAAGTGTTGCAAGAACCAAAGTTGACGAAACTGGACAGAGGACCATCGATGTTGAAGAAACCGACGGTACTTTTCAAAAAAAATTCACATTTCTCTAAATTCTATTCTCTAGCTAATTTTTCGAACGCTCCTATCGTATCAATCTCAGAGCCTATTGTCGGTGAAAGGACGACGAAGCGTAAAAGCATGATGGTTGCGGAGGGCGGTACGTTTTCCTTTTAATTATAATTCATATCACATATGCTTGTAGCCTAGTTTGAGATTATAAGTTATTGTACGTTGTGCTGTTTTTTGTTTATCAGACGAGTTCATTCCTGCGAGGCATTCTCTAACAACTCTGTCTACGATATGGGAGACCACCGACGAGAACCTTAAGGGACAATACTCTACTCACACGTACGTCCTTTATCAACTCGAGCAGTGTTGAATGAGTTAACTTCACTTTTCAAAGTATGGATAATATTTTTATGCATACGAAATATGCTGCCATTGTATTTTAGGTTAACAGTGTCAAATCTGCCAGACAAGATTAGCATCAAGAGAATGGCGCAGCTTTTCCCTGGAACTAAAGTAAATGTGAAAACTCCTAAACGACCAGGGTAGGTGATCAATGATAAAAAAATTCATGCACCATGTAAGGCATGAATAAACTATGAACCGTTATGGGCAGTTATTTTGCATGCGGTGTCATCGCCAAATGATTGAACTGGATTTTGATATAAGTAATATATTTTTGCAATTTAGTGAACGACCCTATGCGACAGTCAAATTTAAAAGTTCAAACGAGTGCAGGAAGAAATTCTTGGCATCTCAAAACTTAACGATCGACGATCAGAAAGTCATTGTCAATCCAAAAGTTAAGAGTTACAAATAATGGCGCATTATGCCCGTTCGACCAACTTTGCTTACTTTCACCAACACAATTTCTACACCAAATTTTTATTATCTGCGGTGCGGTATAAGCGAAGAAGATCGGTCCACTCTTTGCGAGAAGGAACGGAAAACGGAACCCTCAAGATAAAACATAAAAATTGAGATTGAAATGCTCAAAGTAGACATACTGGGATAAAATAAATGTAATACAAAGTTTCTTCAATAAAAATCAATAGAGATTAATAAAATTTAATTTGTGGATTTATTCAACCGTAAACATCAAAATACACCCAAGCGGTTCTCTTCATTTTACATTGCTACAAACTCGTAATGGCGCAATCCAGTTTATTTACATTAACGTCCATTCGTCATTCACACCGTGAAAAGGGGCAATCCTGGAAGATTACAAACTCCAGTCAGCATCTTTAATTGATGCCATCCTTGAATATCAGTTGATATTAGAACCTGTATTAACGACAACGAAATACCAATGAACTCAGTGCAAATCTGCTTCTTCTGCATAATCACACATGAATGCGATATCAATAAGGTGTCAATAATAATTGGCATACCTGACAAAAAATGTTTCACTGCAGCAATTCTCCATTTATTCGCAAACATTCTCACGAAGAATATACCTAGACTTTCATATCACCATATTAATTCTCCTCAGAAAAACTCGGAAGTAAAATTGAAGTTGATTTTATGAAGGCGGAACGACAATGAAGAAGAGGTAAAAGCAGATAATCGCAATGAGTACTGCGACAGCACGTAATTGCGCCTGGTCAAACATTGTACAATTTTTTGCGACTGCTTACAGCTCACTGAGCTCTCACTCTGAAGTCAGTTGATACCAAGTTTTTCACAAGCTCCGGATATATTCTTCCTTCTCCACGGTTTTTACACGACTGAGGAAAAAGTAAGAATTTCTCAGTGGATTTGAGGTGGAAACGTGTCGAAACTCGGCTTTCATGAAGACGAAGAATATGTCAATATCCATATGCTCATTTTTCATTTCCACATGACCAAGATACTATTTTTAAAATTCAGAGTTTGCTAAACAAATAAAGGTCACAGGAACACCTACAACGAACACGAATGCAGCACATTCACAGACTTGTCTAAAAGCGATATGCATGCGTAAAAAACTCATGAACCCAATAGACGGAGAAATTGTTAGTAATGTATTCACTTTCGTGGGTGTGTTAAGCGTTTTGCGATATACGACGTAATTGACGAGAAGTGAACAAGATGTACATAATATATACTAGTTGCTCCAAATTCTCCCAAGAAGAGAGCTCTTCTCATTCCTGACTTGGCTGGAAAGCATATTAATAGTTATCGAAAAGCTTTTTGGCAGCGATGCGATCACGCCAGCAAAACATGAACTGAATTTTTGAAAAGGTTTTAAAGTTTCAAGTGTCGAATTCCGAAATTCAATACATCAAGTATGTCTGGTTGATGGTTGTGCGAAATATATCTACGACAAAATCATTGACAGGGGCTTTGGTGTGGAATGGGTTTGTTTTTAAAAAAATCAAGAAAGAATTCTTATTAGAAATCTACTGTCGATAAGTCTGTGCGTGACATATTGAACTTGCACAATATTTGTCCCAATTCATCGTCACCTACATTTACACTATATACCTTATGACCTTCCACAAAGCCCATGAAGTGAAGCGAATGTATCAAGTAGATGAAATGGTAACTAATTTTCAAAAAATGGCAAACGCATGCACCATGTTGCAGAGTGGCTTTAGGGAGTTTTACATATTATTTATTTCAAGCGAATCATCCAAAGAACAGTAGCAAGAATTTCCTTTTCGCTGAACATTTTACAGAAATTTTACAAAAAATAAATTAATTAAATCCGTTTTTATTTTAATTATGCCCTTACTACTTGCAACCACACTCGTTAGGTTTATAATTTCCGGCCGGAATCTTGGGATCCGCGAGCTTTGAACCAGGTTTTCCAGAACTTGGTTTTTTGGGACGAGACCACACCCAAATTCCAATTCCAGCACAAACTGCGTAGGTTAATTTCGCAACCTGGATTGGATGATTAGAACGAAAGAAATACATAAAATACACGATCTTTTATATTTATCATATAGCGATAACAAATCTGGAAGGTATCTTATTTAACATACATTGGCTCGTCCTTGAATTGTGACTGCATTGAAATATTTACTCAAGCCTTTTAATTGTGCTTCTTCTCCTCCGCCTCCACCCATTTTAGAACCTTAAACCAAACACGAATAATTAATCCTTTTCAAATCTCCGTAATCCATATACAATTTTAACTCTTTCTTGGTGTGAAGCAAATTATAAGAATAAGACCGCAAGACCCTATTGCTGTCAATTTTAAACGAGTGAAAATTGCTTACCGCTTACACGTTTTGCAGTATTACAAGACGGCCTGGTGTCGTTTACTTCAAAATTCAGGAGGACTTCAGTCAGGGGCAAATAAAGATCGCTTAGCCTTAGATAATGCAACTGGAAGCAAATAATAATAAATTATTAATTATTTTGGTACGCTTCAATCGTTTTGTCCCGTTTTTCAAATTCATGAACTACGGTGTTCACATTTGCACATGACAACATCGTGTGATTGAATCGATATGTTCATATTTCCCATTTGAGCTCGTCACGAGTGCACTCCACACAAGAGTCTCTCTTTTTGGAAGCTGTGACGCTGCGAGCATACAAATCCAGTCGTACAAAACTATCGCTTGCAAAGTCTTCAAGTCCTGCTGTATTGTCCTCTGACCTAAATCTGAAACATGGCTCCCACCACCAACCGCTACTCCACTGCAACGACAACGTCGCAAATGAGTCAGGCTCGGAAATCCTTGAAGGCAACGACAACCTTGGATAGACCAGAATTCAAAGGTGACAAGGACCATCCTTCGTATGCCATCGACGCTGAAGCGGAGGGTATTACCGATGCCGTTGACAGAAAAGATAATGACTTGACCGTTTTGGAGCTCGGAAAAAAGTATTTGGAAACTTTAGGAGATGTCAATCTCGTCATAGTTGATTTATCGGGCACAATGTTCGAAGATTTGGAGAGCCCATTAAAACCTTATCCAGGCACACTGGATGCGTTTCACTTGTATTATATTAATCACTGACAATGATATATCAGTATTGCCAAATGCATTGTGCTTTTAGTTATCATCCATGATCATGGAATTATGTACAAATTTGTCCAGGCTGAAGGAAAGTGACATTTCATTGGTGATGATGACAAATTCCTGGAGAGCCAGCAAGCAGTCCATTGTGGATCTTATGCAGGCAGCAGGCTTTGATGTCGAATTGCAAGATATTTTTACGTCCACCGATGCTTGCAAAAGTCATCTCAAACAACAAAATCTTGAACGGCCCTACTATTTGATGGACGAGGATGTGCTCCAGGATTTTGCTGAAGAGTATGGCAGTCAACGTGACGAAGACTGTGTAATTGTCGGCCTTCCATCTACGCAGTTTGACTACAGATTGCTCTCAAAAGGAATGAGGTAATATAAGCTCGTGGGGATGACATCAGTCAGCAACACGGACTCTATGAAAATATTTATTTTAGTCTCAACGACCATTTTCTCATATTACCCGCATCGCTGACTTCCTCTCTCTGTGCAGTCTTCTCCTAAATGGTGCACCATTGATAACACTAAACATGGTGAAACAAGAAGATGCTGCAGACATTCATAAAACGAATTTAGGACCAGGCCCATTTGTCAGTATGTTAACGTTCTGCACAGATGCTGAGCCAGTGACGGTTTGCAAGCCATATCAAGGATTCTACCAGACATTATGCAGTAAAATCGGTTGTCCTGATTATTCCAAAGTTGTGGTAATAGGAGATGTAAGTATAATGTTCCCTGATTTACTGAGTCACATTTCAAGTTTATGCTTTGCGAAGGTCATCTTACAAAACATGTTCGCACATGTCGAGTTAAGAGTGTACAGTTTGAAATATGCTTAGGAAAACGTCAAAAATGTATATAGATTGGATAGATAATGTGTCACTCGTCATTACGATGACTAATGCTTTTGGTAATGAGCAATAAGAGAAGCTCGAAAAATTTAAAAGTTGCCTATATTATTACTGGGATAATGTTTGATGGATGCTGTTTCAGAACAGGATCATTTCAAGTTTTTGGTTTATGCTTTAGATACCTTTGCTAGGAACTATATAGTAGCTGATATTCTATAATTTATATGTTTTATGTGCTGTCGTCAATCTAGGATATAAATGAAGACATATCTGGCGCGAAGGCTTTAGGAATGAAAGCTATTTTAACAAGAACAGGACGCTATCAAGCAAATGATGAGAAAACCTTATGTGCTGGCTTCGCTCCAGATGCGACAGCGGAAAATTTTGCAATGGCCATCCGCTCTGTCCTTGCTGCGAATGCAGTTTCGCAAATGTCGGAACAGGATTTCGTACTTGAGGAAAAATCATCGAGAGGATGTGGATCCGACCTTTCAGTTCCAAAAGATGAAGCACTGACGCAAAAAATGCAAGGGTATTTAAATGCTGACTACAAGACCCAGAGGAAAGAAACATGCACTCCGGTTGTAAAACTTCCGTCGTACATCTGGTAAAATAACCATGAACTCGTCGGAATGAACTCACTCAGCGAAATTCTGAAATTCAATGTCGGATTCGTTGTCAAAAACCATAAATCATTCAAGGAGAATATTACCTAAGCTATTATAATGCCTAATGCCCAATAAACAATAATAATGGAAATTAGCATTGCAAGTAAGCACGAATATTATAATAATATAATAATAGTCATTTATTGTCCATTTATTAAAGAAAGTCTTAAGCTTAAGTCTTAAGAAAGTCTTAAAGTCTTAAAGAAAGTCTTAAGAAAGTCTTAAGCTTAAAAATTGTCAGCTTCGTATTATCCAAGATTTAGGATTTTGTAAGTTGTACAATCTGTGCCATGAAATGAATGAATTATATTTGTAACAACGAGCATGTATGTGGCAAGATGACAATGAAGACGTCAAATTCAGCATCAAAAGAATTGTATCGCGTGCGAAGCAAAATATAAAGTTCCAGTTTCGCCATTTATAGAATTTATGACCACTTTAACATATATCAAGTTGTGTGATATGCTGACTTCGGACACAAGTAATAATTACTCAGTACGTGGTAAAACATAAAAATGTGCTTTGAAATGGTTTACACTGTGCTGTGCCTAATAAGGTTGAGAATTCGTGCGAGTTCGAAGAGTGTTACGAAAGTGTACCATGTTACGATATATTTCTGTCCTGTTGTCTTCCTTTCCTTTTAGATTAGTATTTGATCTCCTGGCCTTCCGTTGGGGCTGTAAAACATGTTTACATGCATTCATTTCCTCAGGACGTATGCGAGGTCCCGATTAAAACTTGAGAAACAGACGCGAAAGCAGATATATACTTATTTGCCCTAAATAAACTGACAGTGACAATGTGTTACGGGACTTGCATGTATATACATATATATGCTCTATCTTGAATTTGCATTTGAACTCATCATAATCAATAATTTACTTTTAAATATAAAGACATTTTCTCCCTCTCTCTTTGTAGTTTGCACTCTGAACCCTGAAAAATGGAACGGTGTTTGCTTCAAAGATATACAAATTCAAAAATATTCTAGTAATCGCAGTGTACCAAATCATGATATTCCTAGTTTCACAACCACATTTCCATATAAGTTCATATCATTCATGTTTGAACAGCTTAAAGTACCAGTTTGAAGACTATGTACAAACTTCCAATCCAAAATATTCTTAAGCTCAATGCATCTACGTTAAAATAGGCTTAGGATGGACAAATAACATACAATTGTTAATCAACTGTTGAAGAAACGTTTAATGACTGAAACCAAAACAGCTTATAAAGATAGTGGCTTATTCATTCACTGCCGCAATGTAAATGTGAAGTACATGAAATAAGCATATGAATCCCGCATATGTATGTTACGTATCGATACAGCTTTCTAAATGTCGAGCGATAACCTAACCTTTGATTTATTGTTGACTAGCTAAATATTTTTTTTGCTTCTCTACCTAAGTACTTATATTGTAATATTATTATTCATAAATTTCAAGTTGACATTCCTGTATTTAGTTACTTGAACACTCAATGTTGTTGACAGCATGTTCTTCCGATGTGAGGGAGACCTCTGGCCAACTGAGTCATGCCAGCTGAATAATATGAATTCTGATAATAAAACGGTTAACCTTAACTTTCGTTTTTGACTTTTTTCCCAAAATCATTACCTAGACCGCTTTCATGCATTCGACACATAGCACCAACTAGCTCCTTGTCCTTGATTCCCTGAATAACATTTTCTAAAACTGCTCCTGGACAATAGCCACAAGTCCAAGAATGGCCGCAAATTTAATTGTTATCGTTGCAATTCTTGTACTATTTGCTAGCGGAAATGAAGGGGCAGTTGTCTCAAAGGGCAGCGGTGAGTGGACGCACCAGGTGGATTTAGAAGAGGATTATGGAATTAAATTCCGCTGGAGAAACACTCCGTCAAATATGGATGGGGAACGGTGGCTTGTCATGGAATTTTCAGCCAGAGCATCCGGATATGTTGGAGTGGGATTTTCTCCTCATGGTGGCATGGCTGGAGGTGATATGGCCATTGCTTGGACCGATTCGGACGGAACACCCAAACTTACTGTAAGAAACATTGCTTGCACATTACATTGCAAAATATGCTAACAAAAGTTTTCAAACCAAAAAATTTGGAAATCATACGAATCGTTTATCGTTTATCCATAAATCACACGCAGGTTGTGTTAGTAGTACCGTCTGTTATGGCATATTTGTAGGATTTTCATGGGTTTGAGAATGGGCCTCCGATTGAAGATTCCAACCAAGATTACACATTACTCCAATATGCACAAAATCACGGTTGGACAACCTTTTCGTTCAAACGCCGATGGGACACCTGCGACACTTCAGATATTAAACTGACCGTACGAAGAAAAGGAAAACAATTATGCATGTAGAGATGTTTAATATTAACGCATTGCGTGGTGAAAGACGTCTCATTCTCTTTTAGAACGACACAATGAGGCTTATTTGGGCTTATAGTGATGCAAAGCCTAGAACTGCATCTGGAAAATTCCTAGGAGCCTATCATGGACCTGCAAGTCGAGGTGCAAGAAGCGTCATTTTAGCGGACGGGTAATTTTTAAAACTAATATAAACTTCTTTTTATTGCGTCTCAACCTCCACTCAAGAAATCTGTCACAGCAAAAGTTTCAAGCTTGAGCATATACCTTGCTAATATGATAAAGTTTACATGCTTTTCAGTGGCGCTTATCCACCCTTCCCTGATGAAAAACCTGATATGTATCCTGATGTAAAAATCTGGGACGTCACAGTGGACAAGGTAAGAAGAAGAACAAAAAGAACTAACAATTATATTTCAAGTATCAAAATGGATTTGCTCGTAACTTTACAATTAATTGCATACATGCACACACATGTATAGGTGCGGGTGGAACCAAAAAACACAACATATTATTGCAATATTAAAAAATTCATGGACACTGATAGAAAGCATCACTTAATAGGGGTATGTCATATTAAACACCCAACGATTTATTTCAAAAGCTATATCTTATACGTTAAATATGTGTAATGGTGATGAATACGTCAATCTTTAGTGGAAGCCAATTATTCAACGGGAGAATAGGAACATTGTTCACCACATTGTTCTCTATGAATGCAGTGTTCCAGCAAAAGAAGTGTCATTATTTGATCGACATCATGCGTCGCATCCCGGTGGCGTTTGCTTCACCCCAAATATGCCGTCTGAATGGGGCACAAATTGTGTAGTTTTTTCGTTTGCGTGGGTAGTTGGTTCGGAAGGTGAGTTTAAGTTTTCATTTTGGAATTCAAGTAATCATACCGGAGTTCTCTAAATCAAACTCTATGTGGCATTAAAAATTATTTTTAGGGGAAATGTTCCCAGATCACGTTGGAAGTCCGTTGGGAGAAGAGCATGGAGGGGCGACTTATTTCATGATAGAAATGCATTACGAAAATTACTTTCCTGCAATAGGTGAACATTCATAAATATAAATGTGCATTTTTAAGTACATTATTGTGAACAGTTCTATGAATATTTACAATTATGACAAAACATGTACACTTAAAATCAGCAACTGACTCATCCGGAATTCGAATGTTTTACACCGAAAATCTCCGGAAATACGACGGTGGTACCCTTCTTGTTGGATATCGCCATTCTCCTTTCTTAATGATACCTCCGCGTCAGTCCGACTTTATGATTAATGGTATTTGTGCTTCTGAGTGTACTTCCAAGGTAAGCCCAACTTATCGTTAGTATAATTACCTCAGGTAGGATTTTTATCCAGTGTGTCTTCAGAAACATTAAACTCTTTTGACGCAGGCATTGATAAATACTTAGGAGTGATTGTGAGTTTTCTAATGTATATTTATGCAGGCTATGCCAGAAACTGGAATCAATATCACAAACACGTTGGTGCATCTCCACTTGGTAGGAAGGAAAATCAGACTTCGCCACTTCCGCAATGGGATTGAACAACCAGTAATTGCTGAGGTATGTCCTGCGACGTCCTAAACCCCGCTCCCAGTGATGTTGATGACCTATGAACTATGATCCAGATTATAATTGAATTTTGAATGTGTGATTAACTTTACAGGATAATCATTACGATTTCAATTACCAGCAAAGCAGAACCCTAAAGCATGAGATAACTATTATGCCTGGGGATGAGTTAGTCACAGAATGTGAATATCAAACGAAAGATGTAGATAGTTATGTAATTGGGGGCCTCGCCACAAGTCAGGAGATGGTGAGAAATATATTAGTAAAGTTTAGTTCTGACTTTTAGATTAATAGTATAAATTTTATAAACGTATTTAGTTATTAATTTTGGGTTTGTTTGGATATAAAAAGTGCCAGATATTCTTCTTTTACTATCCTCGTATCCCACTTTCTCAATGTACAAGTCAATATGAGTTTCACGACTTCCTGAAAGGATTCCACGTGGATGGAGTTGAGGGCGAAATTCTGAAGGCTTTACATATGCCATACGAACCCAATCTTCTCTCTCCGTAAGTCACATTTTAAAAATCAGAACTTGCTTTGCCTCGTGTGAAGTTGTTATTTGTACATGGTCTAACCCTAAACTATTTTATCATAATAATTCTCTCACTTCAATATTTAGCGAAGAAAGAGAGATGGATTTAGCAGACGATGCAAGGGAATTGGAAGCGATTGCGGAAGGTGTAAGCTATAAAGGCGTGTTCAATTTTATAAACGTCACGAGTCCCAGCAGACTTCGAGGCACAACCGTTGGTAAGTGGTTAGAGGATATGCAGTGGACAGACGAACGAGGGAAACAACTGGAAACATTTTGGAAGAATGGAAGGCATTACCAGTTTTGCTCGAAGCCTGGGCTCAAAAGAGTAGTTCTCGATGTAAGTTTTATATCTCAAAAAATTCAAACATGTACAACTGGCTACACATACTATACATGCCATACAATATGTTTGATTAATTATATGTTTTATGCTGGCCCACAGAAACACATAATTGAGTACCCGAAAGTCAACCAAGTGCTTCGAAATGAGGAATCTGCAGTTTGCCAAAAAGAATTATTATTGCGATCTGGTTCATCCTCTCCTTTTGCTTCCACCGTCTTTCTTACTTGTCTTATTTCAGCAATTGTTGCAAGTAGTTCGACACTTTACCTTTCACGACTCATTGTTTAGATTCACGATGACGTAAGTAGCCCTTTCCCAGGTTAGCGTCAGAGCAGGGTGTAAAGGCCCTCCAAACAAATATGAAGATATCATATCTTTGATACTTTTATTGCAAACTTTTACCTCATTTTGTATTAACGTTTTTAGATATTGTATTTTTATGGCATCGGTTGTAAAGGGAAATTAAACTGTATTCTTAATAAAATGACATTTCGATTATATGAATATCGAAGCAGATAATAACAACAATTTCTTAATGATCTGAGACCCAATATTCGCAAACAGGAACTTTCATGTTTCTTCTTATGTTATAGCATAGCCATATGAGCTGCTGATAGTGTCACAAGTATGATTCTCACTTGATGAGAATATGTATTACAATATTATATAATATGTTATATATCTTTCCCTAAAAAGATATATAACGTAATTCCCCTCTCCGTGCGCCGAA